>JAPMOB010247690.1:0-20495 GCA_029875015.1 Lepomis gibbosus
TTTTTTTATTTTATATCCTGCAAAGCTGCCATAAAGGAATCCCAGTACTACAATACAGGGCTGGAAAAGCAATATAATAGGTCTCCTTTGAAATATTTTGTCATTGGATCTGCACAAATCACATAGGTTACCCATTCTGGTTTCAAAACGGCGAATTTCGCCAAAAGGTGAGGAGCTTGCATGCCTGATTAACTTAAAACAGTGAACATAACTGTTAGATGGTACATTACAAAGAGCATACTGTCCAAGTGAGCCATGACACAGTCGTCCTCCACAATACCAGCACACTGAAACTCAGGCAGCTAAATGAAATTCATTCATTTTACTATGTACACCCGTGCTTCTCCTACTGTGGCATGTCGAATGTCTTTAGCCACTAGGGATGAGCAGCTAAAAATATACAAAGTTAAATCTTTGAGTTTAATCTGCTGATTCCTGGTCAAAAAAATCTATCAGCCTCACGTTAGATCACATTCTGGCCTCATGAACACATTTTTAATGCATGTCTTGTGTTTGAAAATACAAATACTTAACACAAATTCTTGCAAATTACGATGAGCTGTTTTTAATATTAAAAAGTATCTGTATTGATATTTGATATTCCTGACTTGGTATTATTATGTCCTGGATCAAAACAGAATTCTGTAGCATCGCACAGTATTAGCTGTCATTTTCATCTGGATTTCAACGAATTTGCTGGGAGAAGCCATCCCACTCATTTTACCTGTAAATAGGGACACTGTGGTACATTCATTCATTTAAAACTGCAGAAACTGCAAGATTGTATACAGTATAAAAATTAAAAAGGGAATCAGAGAAAATGTCTGAAAAGGTTTTTTACATACTGTATGTTGTAAGCATTTTGAGGGACACGGAAATAAAAAAAACTCTAGATGCCCCAAATAAGACTTCAAAAGAGCCTGTCCCTCTTTAAAAAAGTCAGTTCATTTTTATTCCAAAAGACGAAGTAGACAAAGTAGAGATAATTTCATGTCTGGATTTTTTTCTACATCCTGATAAAACATAAATGTTCAAACAGACAAAAGCTGGAAGGGAAGAGATGGAGATGCTGGTAGTGGCAATTAAAAAAAGAAAACTAAGACATTAGACCTGAATTACTTTCCTGCTCATCAAAGAGGCTGTACAACTTCAAACTGGCCTGTTACATCAGGCAGAATCAGGGGGTGCAGAGACTCACACTACACACGATGTTCCCATTAGGGCTTGCACTGGTAAGTTATATAGCTGGTCCCCTTGCCAACCCTGTGCAGACTCACTCACAGACAGGATTACATGCTGAGACACCAATCAAACATTCAACCGTTGGTTCCAGGTACTGGAGCATCGCACACACAAACATGCATCACACATAAGGAGGACAGGCTTGCAAATAAGAGACCTTAAAAGTGTATGTGCGCCCACATACAGACACGCTCACTCACTGGAGTTAAGGAGGATCATGGCCTTGAGGCAGACGTACTCCTCCCTCTGGAGCTTGAGCTCTCTCACCCTGGACGTGGCAGCTATCAGCATATCAAAGATCTCTGCAAAGCCCTGGACACAGCTCCCCTCTTCTCTGCCATACAAAGACACAAACACAACTTGTTGTTTATCAAAACCACCTTGTGATTTTTGCAACACCAAATTAGGCAGAAATCATAAGACATTCCGCAAAAATGCTGCATGCATTTAGCTCACCACCAAGATCCAAAAAGATCAAAATGAAACAGCTTATTTAGCGGTTAGCATTAATATAAAGGAGAGGAAATGAATACTTGCTGGGTGGCGACTGATAGACCTGAAACTGGAGGTGTGACTGAAAAGCTGCACATAGAGCAGAAGATTCCACTGGTGTAAAGTACATTTACTCAAGTACTATAAAATCTTTAGGTACATGTTTCTTGTTTACTATGAACTTTATCAGTATTTTACATTTTGTGCTACTTTATATTTTAACATTACTACATTTCACATGGATATGTCGTCCTTTTTACTCTACTACATTTAGTTGACAGCTTAAGTTGCTTTTTACATT
Organism: Lepomis gibbosus; assembly: GCA_029875015.1. Classification (NCBI taxonomy): domain Eukaryota; kingdom Metazoa; phylum Chordata; class Actinopteri; order Centrarchiformes; family Centrarchidae; genus Lepomis; species Lepomis gibbosus. The sequence continues at coordinate 2,036 of JAPMOB010247690.1, forward strand.
AAAATCTAAAATACAAAACATATGAAGTATTTCTATTTCTAAACATTAAACTACCCAACAGTATGAAGCAGTTAAACGTTGCTCCACTTTGACCAGCTACTCCATTTAAGCACAGATTAGGTGTTGTTGTATCAATAATAATGATCAAAAAAACTGAATAATGAGTCATGCACTGCAGCATGCACAGCACTATTTCCAAGATATTATATGATGATAAGGGCCACCACAAAGAAAATGTTTTGCACTATGTAGATGAGCCTTCAGTGAGAGAGCTCAAGGCACTTTGTTCCAGTTTTTGAAGGACCTGAGCACCAGCAGGTACCTCTTGCAACCAAATATGAGCACATAGGTTCCCCAGTACTTCTCATTTATAGCCCATTTCGCAATGACAGTGCTGTTCTGGAGATAACACTTTGCACTCAGATCTATTTCTCTCTCTTGGTTTAAAGTGGACTGCATGCTGAACACATCTACATACTGTATAAACAGTTTTTCTTTGTTGTTTTTTTTTTAAAAAACTCACCAGTAAAGTGATACTTGAGCTAGGGCAATGCATTTCTGACCAAGATTACAAGAAATGAAGCTACATCTATGTTATTTATTACCAACATTAAGTCAGATTGTGTTAGTGTGCACTAAATGTGGAATGGATGACCGTCTACGATTTCTTTTTTTTACTGGGGCACATAGCAAGACCAATACTGTATGTTTATTTTATTTTTAAGGAAAACAGTTTATTAGACAGTAATCCCTTTTTAGGACCATTTAATTAGTAATCCTTCAGATTTCAGTCTTGGTTGTTTTGGTGACCCCAGTGGTTACCATAGTAAAAGCAAATTTAAGACAGCAAACAGTCCTTGAACAGCTACTCTGTCGGAAATGCAACGGTGACACTGGAATACATTCAGATGGGGGACAAATTAAAGGATAAAGTCAATAAAAAAGGTGTATTATATATCAAATGCTTCTGTGCACCAGGGGTCACTGAATGGTTTGGTGAGTTTGAAAATGATGTGAATAAGTTGCTATGGCCTTTACAGTCACTAGATCTCATCCCAAATGAACACCTATGGAAGATTTTGGACCAACGTGTAAGACAATGCTCTCCACCACCATCTCCATAACAAAATGATATAACAGAAACTCTCGTCTTTAACTATGTATTGAGTCACGTCTGTGACCGTTTCTGATGCTGTATGTCCATTTTTCATATCTGGCTATGTTTAAATTTCTAGCTGCCATACTCAGGTCTCTCTTGCAAAAGAGATCTCAGTGAGATTACATGATTAAATCAAGGTGTTATATTTAAATGAGGGAATATCTTGCGAAAGACTTGTGTTAATCTCTCCAATAGTTCCACAGATTTGGCAAAGAACAGTGAAGCTGCTCAGAAAGCTTGTGGTGGCGTGACTCCATAAGAAGCTAGTTTATCCTTTAATTTGTCACCCATCTTTACATACATGCTATCCCTTGAATCCCTTGTGCACGTGATGATAATCTGATTCCTGAGTGAGAAAAGCACTAACAATGAAAACAACTAAAGTAATTACAGAATATAAATATATAAAAATAAAGACAACTTCCTGGTAACATTCAGCACAACATCCACAATAATGAGATACGGTCCGTTTAATTAAGCTTCAGGGGAAGTAGGCATGTAAGATTTTGGCGGTGGTACCTGCTCAGGCTGAGGTCCCGGGAGAAGATAAGTTTCCCAGGATGGTCCACTGACCTCCACATCAGTCCGACCATCAGCACCTCCAGCCAGCAGCACTCCAACAGGTGCACCTGGTCCAACAGACTGAGCTCTACAAACCCTGAGTACAAGACATGATCCAATGTTATGTAACTGTGTGCTGCCAGGAATGCCTGCACGGACAGCAAAAGAAAAAAGTGAGATCTTAATTGCTTAGTTCAGTCTTTAATAAAATCCAAACAAAAACAACAGCAACACAAATACTAGAAACCTAAAATCTCTACTGGCAGGTACCTGAGGGAGGAACATTAAATTGTGAAAGAGTACAAAGGGTTAAATAATAATATAATGCGGTTTCTGTGCTTTCCTATCAGACACACCATACAAAGGGGGGGGGGGGGTCTGACTATAGCATAGTAATATATTGTTTTTCACTGTACTACGCACAAACATTTACTTTAGGGTTAAGTAAAAGGTTTCTGTGTCATAATGTCTAAATCAAAAGAAAGGGAGTTTTCAAAATCGGCTGAAGCCACAGCACGCCATTTGATCAAATCTTTCATATTGGCCACAGAAGCAGTTTGAATCAAGGAGCTTGTTTAATAACATAGACACACACTGTTAAAAGTTATGTCACAGCTCATTATCCACCTCCAATTACAAAAACTCTGATATTGTTTTGCAGGACACAATTCACATGCTCAATAAAGTAGAGACAATTACTGTGTCTGGCCGAGATATTAGATAATTAGATGCTCAGATGACTAAAGCATTAGAAAAATATTCAGAAATGTCATTCCAGGTATAAATAAAGCAATTTTATCTTAAAACATTTTAAAATGTTTTGTGTAATCTTAAAGTAAACAAAATGTGTTTTAGGGCTGTCCCCGACTAAGGATTTACAGAGCCGAATCAGAACTGTCAAGTCCTGCCGAATCATGTGTGTTTTTGTGCAGGGCGATTGCGAGCCGAAGCAAAACTAAGGCTTATTGATGACCATTTTTTCTCTCTCTGGCATATTATGATAGATGTTGCAGGTAGGGAGCGTGCAATTGGCATGCTAAGTGTAGAAATGAGCTGTTGCCCGTGAATTGAATGTTCAATACTGACTGGCCTCCGGACCCCCCAATACAGTGAAACTGCACATTTTATTGTTTTTTTATTTAAGACACACCTGTGCAATACCACACTGTCTGATCAGCATTTTGATATGCCACACCTGTGGGGTGGAACAATACTTGAGAGAAATAGGCCTTTTGTGCATATAGAGATAGTCTTAGATCTTATATCTAGTTCAGCTTACAATGAATGGGGGCAGTGATCAGTAAATATTCCCCAAAGTCACTGTGTAAGGATTAAGCTTACGAGATCCAATATGCTAATTAGTATGCTTTTGAGGTGTTGCTGTGTGTATTTTTGTACTTTGGTTGAAATAAATTTGAATCTTCTTAAAGCATTTTTGAAATGGACCCCTGGATACTCTGACACACACCTGGAATCTTCTTGGCCCAGCTGATCATGTGAACCAGCTCCTTATCAGCAAGGTTTGTGAGCGACATCATGACGTTTGCTTCAGTCAGAGGCCTCCTCATGTCTTTCATGAGGTAGATCTCTGGTGGCTCAGCATCCATTATTCGTTCAATCAGCTGCTCTGGGGTCAGTGCAGGAGAGTTGGCCGTGATTAGTGAACCCACGGCTGGTCCAGTTAACACAGCTGGTCTGTTAGTTCTGCCCTGTGTGGAGAGTCGGGTCACTCGCCTCATCTGGGTGTTCCTGCAGTTCCCACGCTCCTTTCTCACACCTGAGACAAAGACAGGAGACAGAATTAAAAAAATAATAACAAAAATGCAGCTTTTTACAGTTGTCCTGGGCATTTTTCACTATTTCCCAGCACAACTGGCTATTGTGGATTTTCATGTTTTAAATTCTACTTAAACTTGCAATAGTGTTAAGAGAACACTGTTTTGCTAAGGTCTATGCTTAGGAATAGTTTGATGGCAAAGCGACCCTCAGAGAGGTGTGTTGTGTTTAGCCCCGTTTGTGTCCACCTGTTGTTTAGGGCTGGGCAGATATTTTGCAGTTTTTTAGAGACTGCTTGATAAAAACAGCTGCCTGCTGCTTTAAATACACCTTATTACAGTGTGGGTCACTTGAAATCCCCTACAGTTAACAGCAATCTTCTTCATTTTATACAGCTGTTGAACAGATACATATCACATGAAAATAAACTACAACCTCTCCTGGCTGTTAGTGGGAGTGGTATCATGCTCTGGGTATGAAAAGAAAGGAAACATTATTAAACAAACAAAGCCACGGGGAACTTCTGGTCACCTGTTTGTTCATATGTCAGATGCTATTTTACCAAAATCATAACAGCATGTTGGTTCAAAATAAAAAGAGAATGTTTGTTTGTTGTCCGTTGGGGGCAGGAAAAGGAAAATACAACCACCTCTGATGGGAGCACAAATAAGAGGCAGACAGACAGACACTAACCACACTTGGTCATGCCAACTTCATTGCATTTGCGAAGGCGGCACGCCTGGCAGCTCTTACGGCGGTTCTTGTCTATAGTGCATTGATTGGTTGCTGGGCAGATGTAGTCATTGTGTCCTGAAAGAGAAGAAGAAAGAGAGAAGATGAAGATAATAAGACAAGGGAGTAAGAGAAGAAAAATAATTCAGAATAACAGAAAAAACTGAAACAAATAGAAGAACAGAACACACATTCCTGCAAAGAGCACTGGCTCACTGCAAAATGAGCACCTGATAAAGGGCACTGATAAGCTTGTACTATTTTATTTTATTTTTTTTTTAGGGAGGATGAGTTCAAGCTCCTTACTGAACTGTGAACATGCTAGTTAAACTTTCCATGAAGGCTTAGTCAGCAAATGCACAAACTACAGTTCAGAAAGTGGAATTCAACTACAGCAGGTTCAGGCAACAAAAATTCAAAGCTTATGTTAATTAAATAAATGTCAGAAAAGTGTTTCAGAATGCGAATTTTGCATTTGTTATTCATTCATGGCGGAATTCAACCTTGTAGGAGCTCATACGTATGGATCAAAAGTTACTGTTATAATGTGCGACAGTGTTAAAAACCCGATAGACTTTAGTGAGAGTTTTGCACATTTGTTACAGCCATGCTAGCAGCTGTGTGATGCTGAACATAAACAGGGACATACTGAAATTTCACAGTTGAAAGGTTGTTGTGTCCACTGTCTAAGTTAGGCGTGTAAGCATGCTATGATTTGCTAATCACCACAAAGTTCAGCTAAAGCCAAGGGATTGCCAAAGTCAGTAGGATTCATATTCATGGCACCGTGAATGTCTGTACAAAATTTTGTGCCAATCCATCTAGTAGAAGTTTACATATTTTGCTGGATACCTTAAAAATCTGACCTGCAGGTGGCACTGAACCCAATGTCAGCAAAACACCAAAGGCATTATGGCCACAAATGTCTTTCCAAAATTCATGGCAATCCATCCTATAGTTGAGGATATATTTCTGCACAAAGTGGTGTACTGATCAAGACTGCCACCTCGAGACCCACAATGCTAGCAAGGCTACAGAAAGTCTACTTTCAAGTTCAACGAACACAACGGACAGTCTCAGCTTCACTACACAGGTTTTCCTGTGATTGTGACCGTTTTCCCACCATACATGCAAAGATATTGTACTTAAGGTACTGTTTCTGTGTCTCACTTTGGATGCTCCTCTTGAAGAAGGCCTTACACCCCTCACATGACCAGACGCCGTAGTGGTATCCTGAGGCGTAGTCGTGACACACAGCGCAGTAGTGGAGGTCTGCCTTCCCGCCGGACGACACCACGCCATCCTCGCTCTCCTGAGAACGCCTCCTTACACTCTTACTAACAGATAAATATGAGTCATCATTTCTTCCCAAGGCAAAAACATAATGACATAAGCTATCTGGCCTGAGTAGGCAATGCAGTTTTATTAAATGTCCTGCATGTCCCATTGTAATAAATCATTAACAGATCAGAAGTATGATTACAGATTAGAGTTGGCCTTCGTTATCGTCATCATTCTGAGCTGCCATGGTTACATTTTGACTAATAAGAAAGAATTTGGGGTTTTAAAAATGCAACTGTGAATACTGACTAGACCCTAAAAAAAGTTGTCAAATGATCAGCTAGTCAGTCGACAGATATTTGTTATGTCACTTATGTAATATATCAACAAAAGTGCATTAATTTGTTTTATATCACTGTAATTAAAAATGTGGGGCTTTGGACTGTTGGTTGCAAGCAATTTGAAACTAAACAGTTAATCAATTGATTGTAAAAAATATTCAAAAGATTAAGTGATAATTTAAATGATTATTAGTTGCAGCCTTACTACAGACCGGGGTGGTCTGTTAAAACAACATGCCAGAGTCAGGAAATGATGCACCATCCTACCTGGTCGTTAAGGTGCTCTCCAGCGGTGACAGCTCCACCCATGGACTCTGGATTGGCTGTCTGTGCTGAGGTCGAGGCTGGGAGTGGTGCAGGGGTATGGGGGACCCCACATGGCCATGGTTGGGCCAGAATAAGGAGGGGCTCAGTGACTGATGGACGGACGGGCAGTCTGAAATGCCTGGACTGGCATAACTAAAGAAAGTTGGACTGTAGAAAGGTATGGTGGTGAAGTCGTGGCTGAGGTCGGTGTAAGGAGAGGGGATGCAGATGGGCTGGCTTCTTTCCAACGGGGAGTTGAGGATCGGGGAGACGACACGACTGCCAACTCGACTGGAGTCTACCTTCTGGAGCTGGAGGAGGGGCTGATCCTTCTCTGGAGAGCATGCAACGGCCATTGTGACTACTGACTGTCTCAGTATCACTAGATCTACCACATCGTCGACAAAGAATATGGGCCTAGGATGTCATTAATCATCTTTTTCTCTGAGTGTCAGTGTAAGTTCACTGTGGTCATCATCAACGAGTACTGGCCCTGGAGAAAAAAAAACTGGCACATGTACCTACACAGGTCAGAGCAGTTCAATGTTTCTTGTGAGCTCACATTGTAAATTCCTAGAATGATGAATAACCCCAATCAAACCTGTGGCGAACTTTAACTCTGCTCACTGTGAACTGCCAGTGTTGTTATCGGTCACATGATCATCCTGACAAGCAGAGGGAGTCAACGGAGAAGACTGTGAACAGGACCGCAGTCTGTCTACCCCCAGAGCAGGGAAGATGTTCAGTGCTCAGTCTCAGTCCAGCCATGAGTCTCACATCGTTAAGCGGTAGCACAAGCCAGATGTGTGGCAAAATTTTCCACCTGGGAGATGAAGAGAAAACCACATGTTGAAGTACTGAAATACTGGTAAGTGCAATGTGGAACTGACACTGAAGTGTCACTAAGTTTGTTCTCACACTAGGCGCTGCATCTGCCAATTCAATATGTCAGGTACGACCACTTATGTCACATGATGACACCTGAGTCAGTCTCATTTGCTGAACACAGTACTGATTTTGACATCATTCACATTACATTAACTCTTGGCTTTGTGAGGGTGCTATGGATTAATGGATTAAAACAGACTTGTCATAATTCAGACACACAAAACTAACACTGTATGAGAACCAGAGCTGCTAATCATCACTGAAGCTGATATTTCACTTTTAGAGGACTGTAGTGTCTGATATATGATGAAGGAGGAAACAGGAAACCAAGATTTATAATGTTCTGTAGACAGAGACCGCTGGTAGATCAATACACACACACACGTACAGTTTAAGGACATGTTAGTTTACTCTTACGACATCTGATACAGCAAATCCATCAGAGTTAATCATTCCTGGGTGGCAGGAGTCTGTCTTTAGTCAAAGTTGGTACACGTTGTCTCCACATTTATGGCATAAAGCTCACTTCTGTAAGTCATTGTTCATCCTGACGAAAAAGGGTCCTTTAATCTAGCCAAATGCCCGAAAGAAGCCGTGATTTCGCAAACAAAATTTGTGTACCATCGATAACAGACAGCGAACTACCACTAATTCAAGAGGTGTGGACACATTGGGTCTACCTAATTTTAAATTTTAAGCATCTAAAGTTGGAGGAAAGCAAATCAGTGCCAAAAGGAGAGTGAGGACTAGATTTACATTTGTCAGGTGGACACATACACGGCTCCAAATGAATGTTAATGTTGCTCCATAAACACAGGAGCAAGTGTTTGCTAACAAGTTTGCTATATTGTAGGGTTGTAGCAGTATGACTGAGATTTCCAAAGCATGGTAACTTTCAGAATCTCAATAAATATAACGGTTTCACGATATAACACAGTTATTATTATTACAACCAGTTACAAAGACCCTTAAAGAAATGAAAACTGCACACTTGATTATAAATTCACAAAATATTAACTCCTCCCATGAACATGAAACTTGATATCTTTTTTAAATAACACTAATAAAGTAGAATTCAATACTGTAGATAAGAAAACGTATAAAGTATAATAATCGACAATTTTCATACCATGGTAGCCTATTCCATGAAACTCCACTGTATAAAATGTGATAATGTGTCAATGTGGAGTTTACAGATTACTGCACTACACCCAAGTGGGCAAAACATCAACTAAAGTTGTTTAATGAATTTGTGTTTGACATTTCATTGGCATTTTCACAGAAAAGCCACTATGCATTTTGTGGACGGTATAGGCATTCACAATAAAGTCTCAAACGAATGGGATTCTAATAGCTGTTTATTACAGTTATTAGTGATGACTGACTCAGTGATGTTTCAGACACATTACATTTTTTTCTGAGCTGAGCAGCTCTTAGGCAACATTCTGAAGATTTTGGCTTTTTAATGACCTTTGGCTTGACACATTATCCATTTCTGGCTCATAACACTGAGTGAGTCTTGGCGGTGGGAGGACGGCTTTACCTCTGTCCTCCGTCTTTTAAGGGTCTATTAATTCTTGCCTGGTATCTACACTGATGAAATGCCAGGAAATTAAAGAGTTTGAGCAAGTCTTTGAGGTTTAATCACACCACTTGCCAGCTCATCTGTTTCTGCTTGAATCATGGGCAATAACTAATGGTAAATAATACAATGGGTTACAGAAACTTCTGTGACATCCCTACTGACAACACAATTTAATTGTACTTAATGTGAGGATATTGTGAGTAATCTATGCTGATAAAAGCATAAAAAAGTACAGTCAAAAGCGCCATTTAGTCTCTGTAGTCAATGAACTGACTCCAAAAAGAGACATTTTAAGGGAAAGGATATCAGTTTGTGGGTTATTCAATTACCATTTGGGGGTAAAAGCACATGTGGAAGAGTTTTTGTTTCCTTTGAAGCGTTGACCCTGCCTTCATACCTCTTCACCGTCACACTGTCCAGCAGCTGGCAGCTCACTGTGAGAGAAAACCTCCCGGCTCCTCCACAACGCTGCTCATCCTGTCACCACTAATCCCAGCTCATGTACACAACAAATGCTAAGAAATATACAGTAATGCCCTAGTTCCTTCATAAACGTTACCTTTTTTGTACATCTCTGAATTCACTGGCTTCTGTAACTCAGCTTTCAGGGACTTGATAAAAAATGTCAATTACATTTTTCAATTCCAATCTAGTCCACATCATCCCAGTTAAATGCTTTGTATGTTTATATGCTACTCTTAAAAATGAAGGTTTTTAGCCAAACTGCTCAACAGATTTATTAGTTAATGTCTTGGACAATGTCTTTTTTGGCTGACGATAATCTTTGTCACAGATCTTACAGCTTAAAAAACATTTAGCTGCACTATACGTTTGTGCAATCTGAAGGGTGCAGAAAAATCTACACACTATATATTATCCAGGTTTCTTGTCCATTTGACTTACTTATCTAGTTTAAAGGTAGGTTAGGTAATGTTTTTCATAAACCTTATTGATATCAGTAATTTAAATTTTCTGAAAAGAAATTAGGTTTTCACAGGCCTGTAAAAAGCCCATTTTGTCAGTTGGATACTATCAAAATTGTCCTTTGCTACTTTGTCCAACGTCACATAGCCTACTTTAACAAATCAATCCTTAAATAAAAACAATTTAAATATGTTTTTTTAAAAGGTTTCCTTCACCACATCAAATCATGTGAATTCCTCAAGAGTCAGAGGCGGCCATTAGTGTTACTTTGCTAGGCTAGTTAGCTTTTAGCAATAAATGTAGTTATTACTCCACTACTGTAGTTATTAATTATTACTTTTATCTCCAATTAGATTTAGCTACTGCATTATTTGTGATATAACAACAATTAATAAAATGTTCGAGCATCAAAATGCATTTTCAACTGCAGGAAACGGGAAAGTGGTAAATGAACTTTAGCTAAGGGTAACTATCCCTAACTAGCCGGAGTGCAGTCACTGCTTCTTTTGTTTAAATTAGACAATCAGGAGTGTCCTTATTTGTACAGTCGGCAAACATTCATGAATCTTGCACTTACACATGCACACACACAAACACACATGCACGAAACATGTTTCCCACCCTCTAAATGATACACAAAGGTCAAAGCCAAATAAAGCTAAATCTGAAGCGACAGATCTGTTCCTGGTCATTAGCCAGAAGTGCATGCCTTTTGCACAAAAGCTCAAGGCCATGTCGTTTCCCCATCCTAAAATCTCATTGCCTCCCTAAAAATCAGGCGGAAACGGATGTGAAACAGCTCTGCAACGAGAAGCCGTCCCTTACTAAATACAGTAAGGGAGTACGAGTGGGGATGTGCATGGTGGTTAGCGCCAGAGAATGTAAAAAATCTGATTTAATTGTTTGCTCTGTTGCAGAAAAACCTCAAGTTGACGCAGACAGATTTATGTGCTTTTCATTTACTGCAATTACTTTAAAGAGCCAAATTAAACTTTAACATTAAATAGCCTTATTTTATGTCATGTAGTTTCCACATGCTCTTCCAACACGCATCATTGGAAACTGCACAGTGCCAGATGCCCAACTAAAGCTCAGCTGTGTACTGATTTACCTGTTCATTAGGTAAAACTGTAAAATGTTCAGTAATCCAACACACCGACTACAACATATTGCTGTTTGATATTCTGTTGTTTTTTTTACCCTGAGAAAGAAATAAACAAAAACAGTTAATTTGGGAAATTCTGTAGTTAGTGGTCATATACTAAAAGGACGTTTCTAATGTTTTGACGAACCCAGTGTATAGACATGTGTAGAAATATTGTAATCTAAAACAAAACCACATCTCTCTGTCACGCAAAAGCCTTAGAATTAAAATATGCTATTACACATTGACAACTGAGTTTGACCTATTATTCTTGTAATTCAGCAAACTGTAAAAACTTTTTCATTTCTGTTTTTTGAAGTATGTAGTTACTGTGAGCAACAGCCACAGCTGGCGCTGTGTGATATGTGACACTGATTGACAAGTTATCTTAAGAAAAAGCAATAGAGGCAATGCTTTTATGGACCGTTGGCTCCATAAACTGACAAGAAATATTCTCTTTATTCTTATGTGATGGAAGGGAAAAATTACCTGTATTTATTTTTGTGTACATCATCAAGCAAGTCGATGATACCCTGCATTGGTTTTTTGGCCAGTGACTGAGAAAGTTGGTCATTTCTGCTTATATCAGGTGTAAAGACAGGCAGGATGCATTTCAACTAGGAAACATACATCATATTTTACCCTTTTCTAAACAACAGTGATGAATTATTTAAACTTAACACATAAATACATGAATAAATATCTGACAAAGTCAGGTCATCACTCAGTACAGTACAAACTCTGCAGCTGAAAAATTTCAAATGAAAAACAAATTGCATCAAAATGACTCAGAAGAGGAATGAAAAGCAGGTTGTTGTGAGCTATATTTCAAAAATGTTTCTATTTTCATGTATTTTATTTTGCATGTCCAAAATAAGCATTTTAAATGAGGAGATTGGACATGTTTTGCAAAGAATAAAACACTAAATAAGTCAAAAAACATAGTGATCCACCGTTCAAACGAGGGAAATGGACACTCTTCCTGCAAGCTTGTTTGTATCACAGCAGCTGGCAGAGAGCAGCCTCTTGTTTACACAGTGATAAGTCCTTTTTGAAGTATTCACATTAGGCTTGTTTAAATTTAAGAGCCTGTATCATAAACCTCATTAGAAACCCATAAATACAGACCCAACCAGGGGTTAAAGTCTCAGGGATTCAAGGTTATGGATATATCTAATGGTTACAAGATGTGGGCATGAAACGCATCCATGATTAGAGGTATTAATTATTCTCCAGCACAAAGTCTTTATGAAGCTTGATTAAATCCAGTTTAGATCTAGAAATGATTGAATTAGCCATCGCCTCCTACAATAAACTCTCGATTAAAGTCTCAACCTCCTGGTAATGGTTTCTTGCTGGAGTTTATTCTGTCACCTGTTAACTAGTGTTAAGTAGCTTGCAAGTCAAAGCTGAAGTCTGAGCTGATGTTTGATGCACGCAGTTACAGGCCTTCTACCTGTTGTCGAAATATTTCATAATAAAATCTGCGGGCCGTCGGGATTTTATTCTAATATCCCGCCCGCTGTGCTGCACGTCGTCCGCTTCAATACAAACATAGACAAATTGTGTTTATAAGCATGGGAATATTCTTACCCCTTGTTCCAGAAACACCAGTCGCAGACAAAGTTGTCAGTTTGACAGCGTGAAGTCCCGCTGCGGTGTCTCGTGGTGGTAAAGTGTCAAATAGGCTGAACAGTTTTGTTCAAGAGCTGTGATGAGCCGCAGAAAGGCCGAGCACCGAGTAGTTCAACTCCAGTCTGAGAGCTTTCATATCTAACCAATCTAAGATACGGCTGTCTATTTCTCCGTTTGTGGAAATTGTGTTAAGTCGGACAGAATGAAAATGCGCAAGATCCGGTCAGAACCTTCAAAGTAAAATCGTTTCTCGCAAACGCTGCATGGATCTTTGCTGGGCTTTGTCTTCTTTAATTTCTTAAACCATTCAACATCATTGTCAAGAAATACTAAAAGATTCACCAAGTCAAACAACTATAGACTCATAATGAGTTTGGAGAAATTTGTGTGTTGTGTTTATGGTAAAGAAAAAAACAATCATCTCCCAAATAGGCTACCCTTTCCACTTTCCTGCAACGAATTTTATAACATATTGTGTTTTAAAAGGAGGCCTACTACTCAAATTACATTTGCTTACTGCTTGCACTGTCAATGCTGCAAAACCACTCTGCACAATGTAAATTTTGCAGGGTGCTTTTTTACAGTTTTTTTTACAGTTACTACATTTAAACAAAAGGTGCACGGGTTGGATGCACACTGCTTTCTTTCGATTTTTTCCACAAAGATATTTTGGAGAAATGTTTAGATGGCTAAACTAAATTTTCATAGAGGGCCCTTATCCCCCGTATGGGATTGTGTTTTTCACTTGCAACTATGTGCTTTTATTTTAAAAGAAATTGCCTTAGTTCCGTCTTTTATATTAGTTTTATTCATGAACTTGACGCTGCTCAGGGAAAGTCGTCCAACGACGTCAAGATAAACCACACCTTCCTGATTGGTGTGTTTTCACCACCCAGTAAAAGTCAATATAATCCTAATTGGGGGTTTTTAAATACCGCTCCCATACAAGCTCAGGTAATTCTGGACAAACCACGTCATTCATGTGTGCCTAGATAACTGACAAAAAACATGGAGCCGGTCAGAGTGGCTGGTTGGTTGCTCAATCTAACCTACTTTTGATGTTTCTGTATGTGTTTTATTTTTATGTCACCACGACTCATATAAAACGTGAAAAACAACAGTAAGTCCAGTAGAACATTTCATCTTCCCCCTCTCTCTCTTCATTGCTGTATGTAGATCTGCTGAGGCTATTGTTGTTGGAGATAATGAAATCTAGTCTGACTGTAAAAAGAAGTTAAATTCATTTTTTGCCTCTCAGAATCAACTTTTTAGGCAGTTAAGAACAGAAATAAGGAAAATATATATTCACAGCTGCTATTTTTGTGACATATACTCACCTTAGTTATTGTGATAAAATCTAAATTACATGTCTCTTCATGTGTTTCCCATGCAGCAGTGACAGCATTGACACATGGGTTATCCGCCAGAGCATGTTTGGGTTTACAGAGGTCTGGGTCAGCATCTGACCTCTGCTTTCCTCTGAGCTCATTAGCAAAGAGTCCGGAGAGGAAATTGCTTATTATTCTGCAGCCAAGGCAGCAAACAGTCTGCAAATAGGTGCGGAAATCAAACAATGACACACATACTTTTTTATTTCACAAAAGGATGGAGGAAAGACAAGTTTTCCAGTGTAATCAGGGATCTACTGAAGGCTAAATGCAGGTAAACTCAAGTTCCCCATTGCCTGCTTTTTTGCTTCAAAAATGTCAAGCAAATGGTAGGAATACATATGATTTTACAAGTTTGAATGTTTTTTTGCTTTGTTTTGATTTTAGGGTTGTTTTTGGGGCTGTTGTTCCTCGGTGCTGTCTTTCAGAGTATAAATAAAGGTTGAATGAATGACTACTGGGTGTTTTACCGAAGAAGGGTACCTTTTTCCAGAAATATTGGTGGTTGTTCACCATGTGCTGTTCACCAACTGGAGGCCATCATCACTGGGAATATTGCATTGATGGGGATTTACACACAGGTTGGTACTGTTATCCAAAAGCAGCAGATTTGGAACAAATGAAGACAAACAACTGCAAGTAGGGATGCAAGTAATTATTATTTTTCCAGATAACGTTTGGTACTTTTTTCTTGAGCGAACTCATAAGGTGCCATGTGGAGTTTTTTTGCAAACAGACAAAAGTTGTCACCAAAACACACGTGTGCATCTGGCAAATGTGTTGAGTGCATTTTTTCTAATTCAGCAAAGCATTTTCTTTACGACCTTCTTCTTCCCTGCCTTTGTTCACGCGTTGCTACACAGAAAAGCATAAAACCAACAGCAAGATGTCAGTCACGCCACTCTATGCTAACACGCATTGTGAAAGTATGGCTCCATAGCAGTACTTGTGGTCAAAATTTTTGCAAGGTATCATCTACTTACATTACTTATAAATAACAACGGAAAAACTTACCATAAATTATGTATAGTCCTTGTTAAGTAAACTGAACTTTCATGTGTAGAATGGATTTTTACTGTGGATATATGTCACTGCCCACATGTGTACCTGACAACAAAACATCTTTTGAGTTTACATAATGTTTTTATATTTTTATCCAAACACATTACATTATTTAAGTCATGCATCGACTTCCCAGTGGTTCTCTACCTGACATTTTGTCTCTCCACCCCATTGAGTACAAACTGTACAGAGTGTGCAAGGTGTACTGTCACACTCTGTTAATTGTAGGGCTTCTATTGGTTATGTGCCAGGTCCCTTCAAGTTGTGATGCCATAATGACGTAAATCAGCAGGTCTGTTAGTGCCACAAAATTATAAGAAAATTATAAAAAAAATAACGTATGTCTGAAAAGCAAGAATGCCCTCGGTTGCAATTAGAGAAGTAATACAGAACATAATGTACCATTTATTATTAGCTCTAGTACCTGGAATACTTTCTCCATATTTAATTCCCACTCTACACCTGCTCTCCCAGGAGGCAGAAGGACAGGGTATGTGTGTCTGAAAGAGCATTTTCACTTGTGCAATTTTCTTTGATAAAAAAAGAAGAAGAAGAAAAAGAAGCTTTTCCCAGTCGTGGACCTCCGCCACACCTGGTGAGATAATCATTCAGAATTACGCGGCCATTTCTCAGCTCTTAAAATCCAATTTCTGTGATTACATTTTGTGGCTGTGCAGTCTATCAGTGCTTCAGAAACTCATCTGACATAGCCAGGTAATGGATTACAGTCTTTACATTCTGACCACACCTATACCAGGCACCACAGGTTGCAAGGTGCAAATTGTGCCAGACGATGTGACTATGGCTTCTTCCATCTTTCTGTCATTTGGTTTAAGGGGACCTGAGGAGCAATTTGCCCTCAAAATTGGGCTTTTAACCTTCAGTTGTAATGATGGCACATGACGAATGAACATTACTGAGATTTGGAACCAGTAGTTTCATAACCTCGCCACTTCACTGCTGGAGCACAAAGATAAATGTCAGCAGCATTTTTTTGTACCCAAGGTGTGTTCTTTCTACTCACATCTTTCTTCTTTCCTTCCAGTTATGTTGCTGTATTGGGTTTAGTGGGTGTCAGGCGATCAGCTTATTTTATTTGCCAAGTCAGTGGCTCAAGAATTAACCTCACTCTACCCACTGAAATGGACTACTAAAAGCATGCATGTTTTCCTATTAGTGCCCTCACTGGGGTGAACAGATCCAGAATTCAGAAATCACAACTGGTCTTCTTCTGGGTTGTTGTCGCCGTTTTGTTACAGTATTGTATATTATGTGGGTCACATCAGTTACAGCGACTGAGACGGTGAAGCTGTGTACTTGAGTATCGGTAAAACAACAAGCGTTAGCTGGATGTCCAGCCCTGTAGGCTATTAAACAAATCGCTCCACATTTGCTTTGTACCGTTACATCATTTCTTGCAGGCTAAATCAACACTTTGACATAAAACCGGTGGTACACACACAACATAATATGGGTCAACCTAGCTGGTGATGTAATGTGGAAAGCAAATCAACTTTGCACCAGATAATGTTAGCAACTGCTCGCTGTTAGCCAGCGAGCTAATGTGAGACTCTCCTGCTGCTGTTAGCCGGCGAGCTAATGTGACTCTCTCCGTGACTTTTCTGACTGTTTTTCACTGACATCATACATCACATAAACCTTTAGTTTTGTTTTTATCCTTACGTGGAGTTTATGTTGGAGTCTATGTATTGTGATGTTAGTGGACTGCATATCTTTAGCTGCAGTGCTGGTGCTGTACTTGGAGAGAGGCTCGGGAGCGCGAATGAAGCTACCCGTTGTCCTTACAGTGAAAGCAGAATAGTGGCTGTTCCAAGCAACAGAGAAAACATGTACTTAATTTCTAAGTGAAGCTACAGCCCATTGACAATAAGAAAATTTGATTTATTAATAAGTGATTTCATTGAAAAACTCCATATAGCCCCTTTAACACCTGTCTGTCACTTTAAAATTGAGCAGGTCCGAGTTGTGTTTTGATTTTTGATGATGGAGTGAAACTACAGTGTGATGCACTGCTAACATGGACACTTGCAGGATTGCAGTAACTATATTATAAAACACAGTGTTGATGTGCATTGTAAAATGATGATGGGAGAACAAATTTTTCTTTAAGACAGTGATTTTAGTGCGGAAACAGCTGGCACACAGAAAGGAGAAGTCCTCTGTGTCTTGGGAGAGATGGATCCATCAGTAAGAGGAACACAGAAGGTTATGCCCCCTTCAAAATACACAACCTAAAAGAGCTACCCTCCATTTCACTGCTGATGTTACATAAACTGTATTGTAGCTTGTAAATGACATTGAAGCTGCCATAAATCCAAGGACTGATCCACTGTTACGCTTCAGGTCCTATGATCCCAAATCTACTGTAAGTCCCAAACACTCTGCCAATTGAACTGTCAGGGCCTGTATTCACACCAAATCAGGCGTTGCAGCCATTAGCGCAGGGTTGTGAGGCTGTGTGTCACTACAGGGCACATATTTAGTGCTGTAGCACAAGTAGAAATAGCCTACCAACCAGAAATGCACATGGACAATCTACATGGCAAGGTTGTACAGCTCTGGGAAAGGTCATTAGTGTGGCTTTCAGTCTCTCTTCCATCTTCACAGTTTCTAGGTAAACACCTGAATGCTACATGGTAAACAAGGTTCTTCTTCTTCTGATAGCTGGCTTAAGTGACTTGCCACCACAGTGTGACGTCGGTTGCATTTCTCCAAATGTTAATTCTGGTTTTATCTTTTCGGCCCCTTCCACCATCGTAGCCTAAATTTACTCGCCACATTCAGAAGAATGGACGGATTTTCGTAGCAACACCTGATTTGGTGTGAAAACAGCCTGAAAGCATCTCTACAAGCAAACAATCTGTCTATAACAGTCTATAAACAAATACATCACTGTTTTTTCCAACATGGAGCATCAGAACAAGGAATCGAAACTGCCTGACCTCCCGGCTCGAAGGGTCTTGCCAGGGCCAGAGGTTCATGTTGACCTCTAAAGGCATGGGACAGGACAGCCGTCACATGCTGGCAGCTTTATAGAAGTGAGAGTGGGAAGTTGTTGCTCGTATTGTGGCAACCTGGCACATGAGGTGACACTGAGGGCACTGCTTTGCATTTTGGGTATCTGGTTGCACATGCTCACCAGCGTGGCTACTCTTTATTCACTGTAATTTAATTGTCACAGGTATGAGTGAGGGCATAGATTGGTTCAGTTGGTTTTAGTAGGCTTACATGTTTAGAAACAGGGATGTTGTGTGAGCTTTCAGTTCATTCCTTTACTTCTACTGTGACCTGTTTGCCTACAGTAACCAAAAAATACTAGAGCAGTTCCCCTTTGACCACAGTTATTGATATTTTCTACTAAAACTAAGGGTTATAGGATCCTATCTAACCTAGCTGAGTATCTGTTCAAGAGTTTGTTGGCTAAATTACTTTTCAAACTTTGGATTTTGGTTGCAAGCAACCTTGTTCTTTGACCAGGCTCTGACTGTTCTGACTGTTCTGGCTGAAGATGATTAAGCATTTTTTGGATAACATGCCTGAGGATCTCAAGCTGCTAGAGTCAGTATCATATCCTCTCAATTTCAATTCAATTCAATTTTGCTTTATTGGCATGACTGTTGAACAATATTGCCAAAGCATCATACATATAACATAACA
>JAPMOB010247691.1:0-10901 GCA_029875015.1 Lepomis gibbosus
ACCACCAGAGGGCAGCGAACATCACAGTCGGCTGTGTTCAGGTTTGACCAGCAGGGTGGAAAAGTCTGGATCCATCTCTCTCTCTCCTCTCTCGACCACCCCCCAGTTTCCTCCAGCTGCTCTTCTCATCACTGAGTCTGGACTCAGCAGCTCAGAAGCTGCAGATGCCCACCAACACCTGTCTCGTCTGTCCACCTGTCTGTCCTTCAGCTGCGACATGAAGAAGAGGCAAAGGTTCTGGTTTCTGCTCTGGGTAAGACTTCCAACATCTGTGTTTAACTCATCTAAAAGTGTTAATTTGTTTATTAAAACTGGGATTTATTGTGATGTTAACTGTCATATTAGTTTGTTTGATCCCATTAAATTATTACTCAGAGGGATTTATTAAAGAAAACTATTTCACCTGGTAAATTGACTGTATTTTGTTTTATTATAAGCAAAGCAGGAACGCTGATCCTGATGCTGCCCGACGTGCATTTTATTGCGAATAACTTGATTTCTGATGGTCTTTTATTTATCAAAATTGTAAAATACAATAAAAATGTGCAGGTTGTAGAGAAGCAGCTCACCAAATGCAGCACAAAGTTTGTGTGAATTTTAAGTTCACACAAATGTTGATTTTACTTCTAACACACATATAAATAAAGAAAAAAATGGTTTTAAACAAAATTAACAGGTTTTGCATTTTTAAAATCCTGGTCATTGTTTTTATTTTTTATTAATCTACAAGAATCTACAGATGTTTGTTTTCTTGATAAAAAGCTAATTTATTTTATACTGAAAACAGTAAATAGGATTTAAAATGCTTTGAATGCATCTTTATTGGCTTGAATATGTGTTCTTTTGCATCACCATGTGTTGCATAAACCCGTCTTTTGTTGTCTGATTTTTATCCACGAAGCCAAATTCACATGTTTTTATTATGCTGGTCAAAGTTTGGTTTGTTATTTATCTATAAACACAGCCGTCAGATGTTTCATTCTGTGTGTGCTAATGGATGGTTATTATTAGTACATTATGTGTCTTTAGTTTGTTGTTTTATTTGGGTGTGTTGTTTCCAGATGTGCGTTTGGTGTGTTGGTCCGACGTGTTGCTGGCACGACCTGGACAACAGCGAGTACGACTGCTGGCCTCTGGACAAACCCAACGAATACAACATGATCGACTGTGGAGGTGAGACTCTGTTCGCAAACCACAGTCTGTGCTCGTGTTGTGATCCCCCTGATACTCAACAAGTGACTGTGAGATTAAAGTCTGGTGATCTTCTATGGATCTCATCTTATCAACAAATCTCATGTTCTGACTCAAACCAACAGTGAATTTCTGTCCTCCCTCTGAGCCGTAGAGCTCCATTGCTGTTAAAAACTACTAAAACACGTCAGTGATCCTCGCTGCTGCACTGACCAACGTTTTCCTTCATCACCATGAACTCACCGCTGTATTCTGACTTGGTCACACATGCACCGTCCCAATTCACTAAAGCACCACATGTGGATTCATCCACCGCTGAAAATAGTCCCCAGCTAATAAACTTTTGTCTAATTTGTCTTTATTAAAAACAATAGTGAGCGGCTGTTTTAGGAAATTACTATATAACTGTATATTCATGAGGTGCTTTTAAAGATGTGCGTCATCAGTAGGAGCCAATGGGCTGAGAGCCGCAGACAGGAAGTCAGACAGTATTTAGAGTCGGACTAACACGTTGTTGGTTTGGGTCTATATTGAATATAAAACATTTCAGGTGGGAGAGTATGTTAGTCTGCAGAGCACACAGCAGCTACAAACAGAGCGGAGTTATACTTTTTTATGGTAAATTTCAGTTCCGGTATAATTCAGATACCAAAACAATACTTTTTTTTCACATCTTAGTTCAGAGAGTATTACTATGACTTACCATTTTTAATTTGCTTATCTCCCTATGCTTCTGTAAAAAGTAAGAACTTTGCCTTAATGAAATACAATATAACGATTGAATAGCTTCCACATTTACATCTGTAAATAGGTGAATAACAGTGTGAGAATGTGACCAAGCACTTGATGCAAACTGTCAGTACGTTTTTGATGCTCAACGCGACGGCATTATTTAGGTTTTGATTTGATACCCGGCCCTAGCTATTAAATGAAAAGCCTACTGAGAGTTTGTGAACGTGTTCCAATCTTTAATTCATCCTTTTATCTTGTCTTTGCTGTTTACACTTTGGTTTACACTTCACTATGGGGAAGGAAGTTATTATGTTCTGTTTATAAACCAATTTTCTTCTGACGAGTTTGTAATTTCATCTAGCCTTTATAGAACATAATTACTCCAGTGATTCAACAAGTAAACTCTGCTTCTACACAAGTAAATACTACAGAGATAAAGCTTATTTTTACTTCAGTCTGAACCTCACTTGTGCTTTCTGAGATGTTTTAGCTTCAATCATGACTGAATTAAAAACTGTTTATTTTATCTGTTTCCTGGTATATTTCTATTTCCATCGCCCAGGTCTGGAGATGGCCTGGGTGGTCCGTCCTCCAGAGACAGTGAAGGTCGGTGAGGTGTTCAGCGTCACGTACTCTGTAACTGCTCAGGATGCTTTCTACCACTGGGCCATTGAAAAACACATCTTCACAAACAGGTTAATACACACGTTATACTGGCTTCCATCTAGTTATACTGGATTTCAACCAGACTTGTTTTAGTTCAGAACCAGATCGTATCCTGGTCTGAGGCGGTCTGGTGTGTTTATGTGTTTAGCTCCATAGTAAACGCTGAAGCAGCTCGGAGGTTTTGTGAACATCACGACTGTCCCGCCAACTGGAAAGACGCTGATGGAGAAAACTGCTGCATTCATCACGCTAACATCCACTCGTGTCCAATGGTACACATGGTACATACATACTTTGGTTTTTCATTTTTTAAATGTTCTTAATTTGTCTTCCTAACTCTCTTTAAAGTTGTAGCAATGTCTAAAACTTTGGGACTGTTTCAAATGAACAACAGCTAGCTCCCATGTATTAATGTTGCTAATGCAAATGTGTTCAAGGATAAATAATAGATTCCAATAAAATAACTATTTTAATTTCCATTACCAATCTACACATGCCATCAGGGACCATTAAAACTATCAAAAAGATAATTAATAAATTCAGTGAAGGATTCATAGAACTGAATCTGGTTTGTTCTGGAGAAACTTTTTCCCATTATTTTAATTTATTAGTATTGAAAACAACAGGACTTCTTAAATACAATCACATAGTCAGCAACACTGGAGGTTTCAATAACATTTAACTTTCAACAACTGGAAGTAAAACGGATAATATTCAAAATATCTCATCTTGACTGTAAATTTGAATCAGTAACCGCTAACTTCATCTGTCAATGTCATGGATTGAAAATATTTCCCTCCCAAATGTAGTATAGGAAATGTAGAAATACTCAAGTAAAGTACCAGAACTACTAACCTGTACTGAAGCCAAGTAATGGGGTAAATGTACTTTACTTTCAGTTATTTCTTAATATAAACAACTATTTAAAAAACTACTTTCAGACATCAGAGAGCATCTGTGGTCCCTGGATTCCTGATGATGGAAAAATCTTCACACACACTATCTCAACCTCCGGCAAGATGACCCAGATCAACTGGACTGCCAAGGTAAGACATTCACACACAGTTTCTCAATTGGCTTCACGGCTTCAAAGCAGCCAAAGCTCTCTCCACAAATGTCTCTAAATAAATGGAATAAATCATAGACGGCAGAATTCAAAGTGAGATCACCTTCCTTGTATGACGGATTTCATCAAATGATACGGGTGGGAAACTAAATGAAACCGTTTTAACAATTAGTAGAAGTAAGTAAAAAGTCCAACAGACCACACAGGCACAAAATATGTGCCAAAAATGTCCAACACTACATGTTCGAGAAACTAGCAAGAGACATCTAGATTTTGAAAATATCTAACTGAAACAATCCATCCATCAAGAGCCACTCCCCCAATCAATCATTCCACTTGGACCAAATGAAATACAACAAAAAATGCTTCTGAAATAAATTGCCTACACCAGCTTTAATATATCTGTATGCAGATGATAAACTACTTTACATGACTATCATTTCTAGCTCTCATGCTCTCTGCAATCATTGATTGATTGTTACAGGTACGGGATCAATCACCCAACTCCCTACAACTTACCCAACTCCAGCTTTGTAGGGACAAACTCCTGAAGTTAGATTTACTAATTTGTTTCAGTTACTCTGAAGTTAAATTCCAGCCTTCACATCATTGGCTGGTGACCTGGTAAACCCGTCACTCTGTCTTTCAGGTGGCTCTGATCCATCCTGGCTTAACCTCACTCATCGCTCACATACGAGTCGGTCGCATGCAGGTTGCTCTTGAGGCCAAAAGCACCGTGCATCCTGCTGTAGGTAGGTTATGTTCGTGTATGTTCCCTCTCTACTTCTTAGCATGACTAGACACAAATACAATTGTCATCTGACCGACAAAGGTAGCTAAAAGCTAATGTCATTGATCACATGGGGAAAAATGTTTAATTCATAAGGACCTCATTGTAACAATGATAAACCGTCATTTGCCTGGATCACAGTGACAGCCCACGTTCCCTAAACGTCATTCTACCCAGCAACATCCTCCAGCCATCGGGCTAAGGTGCACACAGGCCAAAAGTATAAATGATCCCTCTAGTCACCCTACTAAGGAAACTCTTTTTGGCTGTCCACAATCTCAGACTTTCCGGGGGCAATCCCTTGTTAATGTTTAAATAAGTTTAAGTATTATCTAACAAGTTTAGGTACTGTATATGTAAGGTCAGGAAGGGTGGTGTTTAGGTTTCAGAGACCATTATCTTTGTGTATAAGAACAGGTTACATGTGGTTAACTTTAGGTTTGGGTTTGGTGTGGAAAAGGCAGGGGACAGTTACCGACTGCAATCTCAGCTATCATCAATGTGGGGTCTGAACCCTGTAAATACAATCATATTTCTCTCATCTTATTGTTCCAGCAGTCCCTCCAATCCGTATCGACATAAGTGGAAAAGAAAAGAGGGAAGTAGCTCCTTAATCTTCTTTTATCCTCTCTAAGTATGTGGTGATGATGTCTGTGAGGAGGCGGAGCTTTGTTCCACCTGTCCAGCCGACTGTGGTGAATGTCCTATGACCCCGGCTACCAAGCTGGCCATCAGCCTGCCACTGAGCCTGCTCTGCCTCTGCTTCATAATGTCTGCTTTGGTGAGAGGCACTCAACATATATGCCAACAGAAACCCGGCAAAATACGCAAGTATAAAGAACACAATACTAAAAATCAATAAATCTGTCTTGTTTAGTGGCTGAGGTACCACAAACAGAAGCTGTTGTGGGACGAGAGCTGGATCATTGACTTCACTACAATAAAACAAGGTACTGTGACAATCCTGATACGACCAGATTGAACTGCTTGAAACTAGTTTAGTCAGCTCTGAACTGCTCTGAAACTGGTGTAAACTGGTGAGGGACTTGTATTGTAACTGTAACTGTGTTGTACTATAACTGGTCACAAAAGGTCTGACACTGCACAAAACAGATTTGAAATTGATTTAAAATGGGTTGAAACAGGTCTGAACCGGTATACATTGGTCTGGAACATGACAGGTCTGACAATAGACTTAATAAGACATGATCTCAGTCTCCTCGTCAACCATAGGTTATTGAAGATCGAGTGGGCAGTGCCTGACTCTTCTAACTCCCGGGTAATCCAAAAGTGGGCAAAGAGGTGGAGCGTCATACCCTGTTGTTCAGTTGTCATTAATGGGGAAACTGGCTATAGAGACCAAAACCGTTGTTTTGAGCCAGGCTGACAACATGTTTGTTTTTGCTGTAATGTAGGGCATTTTAACATGGGGGTCTGTGAAGACTGACTCACTTTTGGAGCAAGCATCAAGTAGCCATTCGATAATAGCTACTTGATGGACTGAACAGGTGTAAAATAGATTGCCTTAAACTGGTTTAAGCAGGTCTGAAACATGTCTTTGCAGGTCTGGAGTCTGTCTAAAGACTCGTTGCTGTTAGAAACCCTTTATTTTAAGTGTACCTCTCTCTGTCTTTCTCTCTATAGATCAGGAAGCTCATATGACCATGGGCAGTCTAATGAGCGCACCAGTGGGGAACAGCGACAGTAACACCAGCTGCATGACTGCTCTCAGCTCCTATATACAACCAGGGACCCGAAAAACAATGTTCACCTGCACTGGGATATAGTATGCCCACCTTTTTGACTAACTGTCTGTCTGTTTAAACCTCATTCATGCTGTCAATAGTGCAGTAGTCTTTGGGACTAAGACTGGGCTTTATTTGAAATAGTGAGATACTATTGGGGATAAAATGCACAATTCTTTGTACCAACTTGTGGTACTGACTAAAACAGAGCTTATTTCAATACTTGTTGCAGTTACAGTAGCTTCCAAAAAACATTCAAGTTCAAAGCCAGCCCCTGTTGTTGTGGCCCAGTGGTGGGTTGCATACTAAGTAAGCCTAGTTGTTGGATATTTAAATTTGTGCCCTTAAAAAAAATCAAAATACAAAACTGAACAACACAACACTGTGTTGGGGTCTTGAGAAACTTTTGTTTTGCCTAATTGTGTATTCAGACAGGATGGATAGTGACAGAAAGCCATTGAGCAGGACAGGCTGATGCAATTCACTGCAAACTGAGGTTTGCAGGATGAGTTTCCAAGCGAGTTGAAAATTTTGAAGTAATTTAAGCCAAAAATTTGCGCTGATACTGACACTTTATGAATCCATTTCATAAACATACAAAGACAATAAGACAAAAGAAAGAAACTGGAGAGAAAACAGTTCTGCTATCAGATGTCATTGTCACATTTACAGTCTGTGTGTACAGTCAGTAGTTGTATGTTAAGGGAGAATAAAAACAAGAGCAAAGCAAGAATCATGGTCAACCTACTCAGAATATTCACTATTTAAAAAATATTTTAAGGGCATATTATGTCTTAATTAGTAGTGAGATGACACTACAGGGATGACATGAGGGGATAAAGATAAATGACATACAACAAAGTCAGACCCCAGTCAGAATCAAACTGAGGAAAATACAAATGTGCCGTAAACTCCTAGACCACAACAAAGCCTCAGACTCTGGTGTCTCTACAGACACACATCAAGACACTGGTTCTAGTTCAAGTTGATGTAGACTAACAGACGAGTTTTCCATGATGCAGGGATGACTGGCTGGTAGACGGTTAGAAAACATCCTGTATTAAAATGTATTTTCTTCTCCAGCGATGGTAGGACGGTTGCCATCAAGATGATTCAAACAAAGACTTTCTCTCTGTCCAAAACCATAAGACAGGAGGTCAAACAAGTCAGGTAACACACACTCGTCATCCTTCCTCATCTTATGTGACCCTCATACTGTATTTCAAATATGGTATTTTGACTCTCTTTCTCTGTCTCCAGGGAGCTCGATCACCCCAACCTGTGTAAGTTTATTGGCGGGTGTGTTGAGGTGCCTAATATCGCCATAGTGACAGAGTACTGCCCAAAAGGAAGCATAAACGATGTTCTTCTTAATGAGGAGATCCCGCTTAACTGGGGCTTCAGGTATTCACACAAATATGCACAGTCTTTGATTAAAACTGACTCAGAGAGTCTTTTGGCAATTTTAATGGGACTTTGGGCTAATAATGAAGAAATGAAATACGATGAAACAGGTTAGTTTGGGTTATACAAATAAATAACTACTGTCACTTTGCCAGGTTTTCCTTCGCTACAGACATCGCCAGAGGGATGTCATACCTCCACCAACACAAGATCTGTCACGGCCGACTCAAGTCTCTAAACTGTGTCTTAGACGACCGCTGGGTCTGCAAAATAACAGGTAATATGAATGTATACTGTATAAAATTTTCACAATACAAAATCTGGGAATTTATCTGTTTAATCGTAATGTTTGAAATAGATCCCAGTGTAAACTGATTTTTAAAAAGTACCATTTTCATCGACATGTGATCTGTCCTGTCAGATTATGGGCTGAGGACGTATCGCAGGGACGATGGGGCGACTCCTCTTTCCTCCTATCAGCAGAGACTGTTGGAGGTGTACATGCCGCCCGAGTTTCAGAACTCCAACATGGAGCCGACGCTGGCTGGAGACGTGTTCAGGTATCAAACACACAAATACCTGTTTTTGTGACTTATGGGACATTAAATACTTTTTTGTCCCCAAAGGGAAAATGAGTCCTCTCAATGTGAGTGTGTTGACATGGGTCAGTCCCCACAATGTAATTTTATAAAGTATAACTGTATTTATAGATTTATAATGAAGCCGCATTGATAACCTCTGCATGTTTCCCCAGTTATTCCATCATTCTGCTGGAGATCGCCACTCGCAGCGACCCCGTCCCAGTAAGTCATAATCTGACTGACTATCTTGCGACTCTCTTCTAACTGTAATTGTTTTTATGTTTGTGTTGCTGTTTATCTTCAGCTTATTGCGTGTGCTGCCTTCCTGGTCTGGTGAATTGAAGAACGGATAACTAAATAAATCTATACTTTGCAGGCAGAGGAGTCTAATCTGGAGAGTGCCTGGTGTCCTCCCCTGCCAGAGCTGATCTCCAGTAAAGCCGACAACACCTGTCCCTGTCCTGCTGACTACGTAGAGGTGTTTTCTTGTTTTTAAATGTTTTATTGTCCTCAATCTGTTTTATTCCCCTTTTATTATTTTGATTTCTAATGTGCATCAGTCTCCAGTTGTGGTATCGTTATCTTACTGAATCGCATTAACCTGTACGATTATTGTATCACATTCACAGTCACAAGAAATCTCTCTTACCCTTTTCTTTGCTGTCTTTTGTCCCATGCGTGTTTCCGTAGCTGATCCGGAGATGCCGCTCTCATAATCCCGCCCACCGACCCACCTTTGAACAAATCAAGAAGTTTGTTCACCGAATTAACCCGATCAAAGTCAGCCCGGTGGACATGATGATGAACCTGGTAATAACCTGCATCATACACAGAGTAGACATCAGATTAAATATAATATAGTATCACTGTCTCACATTATATATACTTTATATAATTTACTTTCAAATACTCAAACTTAGCATTGGATTATATTGTATCATTATAGCCTGTCTTACATGATATATTGTACCGTAGGTCACATCAAAGTATATTGAACGGCACATCATCTATATTGTATCATTCAGTTGCTTCAGTAAAATTATTTCAGTCTAATACAACAGTCCTGCAATAAATCCTCCTTTATGAAGGCAATAATGTTTTAGACGTATTGATTCAACTGATCATTTTTGAAAATGTAGTTCATGATGATGCTGTATTGATTTATTTAGAGAAGTCTTTTGTTTGTTTTCTGTCTAGTTATATCAATGGAGGTAGGTTAAATTAATAGAAACACCGCTATGTGACGTCAGCATTAAAAGGACTAGTGTGTAGGACTTAAGGAGACATTGGCAGAAATATTAATAAGTACGTTTGCATTATTGTATAATCACCTGAAAATAAGACTTGTGTTTTTGCTACCTTAGAATGACCCTTTTAAAACTACGGAAGAAACAGGTCCTCTTACATGGGTTCTGCCAAGTTTCTACAGTAGCCCGGAATGGATGAAGTAAACATGGGCTCTAAAGAGGGCCTAAATGGTTTTCCATGAGCATAGGGGCCACCGTAGGTTTTCCTACACACGTAGGGTGGGGGAAGGGTTATCATTTTCATCAGTTTCTGCAGCACAAACTTCACTTCACATAACAAATTGTGTCAATACAGGATGTTATGAGTACCATTTATCAGCCTCACAGGACCCTGTAAAGAGACTCTGCAGACCTGTTGAATTATTTTGTCTCTGAAACATTACCTGTGTAATGAAGTGATTTCTATCAAAAGCCATCAGTCTGTCACGATATTAATTGTCACACACTTCAAACTGATAACCAAAGCATCAATCACACAGGCTGACTAAAATATTAAATACATAAAAATAGCAATAAACATGCTGCACCAGTGTGAGCTGTCTTAGCTTAAAACTAGTGTTTCTTTCTCAGTGGTTTCTGTGAGAAACAATTTGCTACCTTATTAAAACCCTGGACTCAGACCAGCTCACCGGGTGTTTACAGATAATTCTGAAAGGTAAACTGAACATTTTGAGTTTCATTTCATTTTGGTTTGCTTTCATGCGCACGCTGCTCATGCTGACTCAGACAGCTGTTTATTCTGTATTACCACAGCTCAGTGTAATATGAAGGTATAACTTTTTCTGTTTCAGATGGAGAAGTACAGTAAACATCTGGAGGTGTTGGTGGCCGAGCGCACTCAGGATCTGATGCACGAGAAACAGAGGACTGACAGGCTGCTATACAGTAAGAGACACATATCTACATACCTGTTCATCACGCCCGTTACTGGAGTTAAAGCTGCAACACAAACATTTTACATGTTAATCATCTATAATGTCATTGTCTTAAAAATAAAATTTTTCCTGGTTTTGAGGTGCAGGTAATAATAATAATAATAGCATCACAAGGTTCTCTTTCTATCTTATAAACAACATTGTTAGGGCCTGTGTCCACCAAAGCGTTTTTTGCCAGCTGAAAACGCCAGCTGCTCTTCTCAAAATGCCCAGCAGTGAGCGGTAGCGGACGTTTTTGAGGCGCAGCGTTTTTTATATACAGTCTATGTTTTTTTCCGACTGCTTTGGTTGCTATGATACATCAAATCCGTGGTTGCAAGTAGTTCTTCCTAACGTTACTTGATGTAAAAATGGCAACACCAGAGTAGCCTACTTGCTCTGGCCCTTGCGCTGTATGAAGAGAATTGGTGGAGAGAGAGGACGGACTCGCCGTATGTGGGTTCGGCGAGTACTACCGTTTGGTCCAAGAGCTGAGGTTGGACGA
>JAPMOB010247693.1:0-10957 GCA_029875015.1 Lepomis gibbosus
ATATTGACTAGCAGCTATATAAAGCGGGCTAGCCTCGAAAATCCAGCTGCATTCTAACATTAACTCAGCTCTCCTTATTAGCTAGACTCCTTGCATGGTTAACAACTTTTTTACGCTGGGTCTCCGACATTGACAGTGTTGTGTTGACTTGTGCAGCGGTGCTCCATGAGGGAGAGAGAGAGGTACGGGTGAGTGAGAGAGAGAGAGAGAGAGAGAGAGAGAGAGAGAGAGAGAGAGACGAGCGAGGCGCTCTGTAACAAAATTTTTAAAATCAATCTGTGGCGGTCAGCATTGATATTGTGGCGGGCCGCCACAAATAAAAGAGTGTAAGGGAAATACTGTTTAAACACTCACGTTCTGTACGTTGACTGGCCCATGAATGGATGAACGTATGTCTATGGGCTCACTGAGGCCCTCCTCGTGGCCAGTGTCTAGTGTTTTCTGTGCACCTGTTGCATGGATTGGGCTGTAATAGGGCTGCTGTAATTAGGAAATGTGAGGCCAAACCCTGTCCAAACAAATGCAGCCAGATTGATACACCTACTGATTTTAAAGGGGCTTTCACACCTACCTCATTGAGTTCAGTTGAATAGCACTACAGTTAGTTTTCCCCATGGGTGCAGTTCGTTTGGGCGTTTGTAAGTGGAGCAATCGCACTCGGGTGCGCACCAAAAGCAGACCAAACTAACTCGGTTTGCTTGTGATGTGAAAGCAAACCAACCAACCATAGGATTTTATGATAGCAGAGATGTGACCTGAGCATTATTTCAAAAGCTAAACCACTAATAAAACCATCTGCTGAATGCACAATATGTTCAGCAATCTTATAATTGTACTGTATCCACCATGTATAACTTGTAAGCACAGGTATTTTCCCTGATTAATAGGTCAAAAGCTGTTAAAAAAGGAAGGCCTGTAGTACTCCGTTTACCTTGTCAGTTCATTGAGTCCATAAAACATGAGTGACAGCGATACCACAGTATACTATAAAGTAATAAACCCAGACCAAACCCAGGATCATTCCTGTACATGTCCTGTTTTTACGTTATTTTTCATAATAGGTTATGTGGTCATTCTGTGGTCTAACCTTACTAATCATGCTTATCATAAATTATTACTTTGTGATCTCTTTGCGATACAGGACAGAAGCATTAAAGTGCTGCATTCAGTCACTGGAGTTTGAATTCTCCATGTGTGTCCTGATGATGCAGGATGACAGTAGCCAAAGTTCTCCAATCAGCAAGTTACGTGTAAGTCTGTGTAACGTCATGGTTACTCCTCCAGGTTTGGTTGTAAAACTGCAGTGTGAACATGAACCGGACAGCGCCCTACGTCAAGGTCTGGGTGGCCTGTATTTTTTCAAATGTGCATCTAGTGTAGTCAATAAAACAATAACATAACATGCTTTACCAATAACTCATACTCTATGCATACTCTGACATAGTCTCTCCATTACAGTCAAACCCCTCCCCAAAAATAGTTTGTTTGTAAATGTATGTTTACCTCTGTTTTGCTCTTTTCTTTGAATAAATAAATGAATCAGCCATATGGCCACGCTGGACGAGATGGAATAAACCTAACAAAGTGAATACATTTACCCCGTTTGTTCTCATTCTTTTGTTTTAAAATAAAAAAACAAGAACTGCAAGTGTGTGAAGATAAGGTATTTGAGTTAGGGTGTTACCTCAGAATTTCATTTGTGCTTTCATTTGCACTCCAAGGCACTCATAGTTAGACCCATATGTGGTGAAGTGCACCTGCTTCGTGTTGTACATGAAGACTGAGGAAGACTGTGAATTTACCCCTTAAAGTCTCCATCTGTTCATCATTTTTCATGGATACTGTGTGGTCAGACACTCTGTGTACACAGTACCAGCTGCCATGTGACAACCAGATTTCAGCACTGGGATAAAGGACATTAAATGGCTTTGTTGTGTCAGCTAATAGTCCATTTTGTTCCAACACTTACAAACTTGTGAAGGGCATCAGTGTAAACAGCTCTTACTCTGACTGATTTTTAAAAAATGAAACAATTGAAACAATTCAGCTTGCACCGCTAGGCCATCATCTCAGTTTGGACACACACATCCACTACTGTCTTTCCAGTGACTTTGTAGCAAGTTTAGTCATTGATTTTTTTTCTGCTAAATGACCAAATCTTTTTTTAGTTGAAACTTAAAGTCACATACTGCTCTGAAAAAAGCACAAGCACAGCCTTGCAATCCACGTCCAGTAGTGATAAAATGTCTGGCTTCTCCTACCTGGTGTGTTATTGTATATTACCATGCTAACTGAACAAAAATGCCACACTCTCTGGAGTCCTGTGAGAAAATTTAGTTAATTTAAGCAGTGCAGGTGGTGACTAAAAAGTTTTCCCCTCTGGGCTTAAGGGGAACACATACCGTTGGAAACTTGACACACAAACACAAACATCTGCATATTCAGCACTGTTATACTTCCCTACCTTGGCTTCCTTATCTGTCTTTATGATGCATTTAGGTGTCTGTTGATGTGTATTAAATGTGTGTGTTGCACTTAACTGTAGCTGCACAAACTCTAAAGCTTGTGCTGCTGACAGCAAATGTAGTTGAAGGGCTTCTAAGGTTGCCTTTGTGTTCAGACTGAGAACACACTAAGAGTCTACAGCCATACAAGCAGCTCTGTGTGGCTGTATGTGGGCTAAGCAGTGCTTTGAGCTAAACGCTAATGTCAGCATGCTAACAAGCTCACAAAGACATTGCTTTCACACTGAGGTTCAGCTGCTGTAATACCATGGTTACCATCTTAGTTTAGCATGTTAGCATGCCAACATTTGCTAATTAGCACTGAAAACAAAGTGATGGGGGCTGATGAGAATAGCATTGCCACACGTCCCTTAAAATACGGAATCGTCCCGTATTTGAGAACTAAATAGCGCGTCCTGTTTAGAATCTATAC
The DNA here is from genome assembly GCA_029875015.1 of Lepomis gibbosus. Taxonomy (NCBI): domain Eukaryota; kingdom Metazoa; phylum Chordata; class Actinopteri; order Centrarchiformes; family Centrarchidae; genus Lepomis; species Lepomis gibbosus. The sequence continues at coordinate 2,938 of JAPMOB010247693.1, forward strand.
GATTGTGGTTTGTCCTGTATTTCCCAGTTGTCATTCATTTACAATGTAAATGTATCACATGTCTACATTATGGTGTGATTTGTTTTTTAAGGTTGAGGTATACAGTCAACACTAACCAATCTATAGAATTACATCCTTCACTACTATATAATTAACAACAGGCAGAATAAATACATAAAAAATTCATGTAAACATAAATACATACATATATTTACTAATCATAAAAATAGTGTTAAATTAAATTGAGAAAGTTTGTAGTTAGGTTATTTTAGGTTATTTATGTGGTTTCATTGTTTGGATGGTTTTTACTGCAAACAATGACAAATATTTTAGCCAAAATCTTCATTAAAAGTTCATTAGCTATTTTTCATCCTGTCTGTCAACAGCCACATCGTAAGCATCGCAGCATCCACTGGTTACGTGGAAAGAATATTTTCCAGAATGACCAACAAAGTGACAGCAAGAAGGTGCTCTGTGGAGCTCATTAGGAGTGAGCTTTTGATCACTCTCAACTTTGAGCAGTCCTGTTCACACTTTTACTGTAGCAGTGTGAAAGACAAGCAGCTACTCAGTGCTGCACGAGTAGTGTGCTTCTGACAAGAAAACATTTATAAAAGGAAGTAGGCCTAACATGCTCCAGTACTGCACACAAGGCCTACTACGTCTGGTCCACTGATGTTCATGATGTTCATGGAAAATCCTTTGCAAAAGTCTTTCCAAATGAATCATTTGTTTTAGCCTATAGTTCATAAGTTATGGACATGTTGATTTAATAAGTAAATAAAATAAAGTTCACATTTCACACGTTCCTCTAAAAGCCTATTTACTTTGTGGTCTCACTGTCACACCTTGTTGGCTTATGTTTATAATTGTCATTGCTTAAGGTGACCAGATTTCTGCAATGAAAACCGGGGACATTTTTGGTTTGGTGATCAGTATTTCATTAACAAATCTAATATATTAAATAAAAAGGGGGATAATTGCAGTTTTATAATCTGTAAAATAAAACCCTCATGAATATGATCAAGTCATTTTGAGGCAGGATCTGCTTTTCAGTCAATAAGTGGAATACTGCATTACATGATTGGCCATTTACAGGTATTTCAAAAGGTAAAAAGGACTGGATTGGTTGGTACACAGCAAATTAAATAATCTAGAGTCATAAGAACAACTGTAAAAGAGATCATGTTTTTATTTTATATATAACTCAGTAGAAAGTCATGTTAGGTTTAGGCTACATTCCGTTTTCCAGTATAAACAAGGATATTACACATAGGACAACCAAACACACAATCTATCGGCAACAACAGGCTTCTATTATTGCCCATAATCATGTAAACGTCCGGCCTGGTCCCTGGTCATTCCATTAAAAGAAACATTGAAGTATCAAGACATACCTTTGCTATTACCACGGACATAAAGTGATGTTTATTTACACGTTATATCTGTTAGATCCAGATGAAAGCAGCTGTAGACATAAAGATACTGGGTGATAACGTTACATGATGCGTGCACTCCTGCGGACAGCAATCAGTTTTTTGCGATCACTATTCGGCACGACACCTGTCTGCTCTGCTGTCCAGTCTTTGTGGCCACGTAAAATCTGATTTCAGGTCTGTTGACACCTTATACAGTCTATGATTAACACACATTTAAAAACGGACATTTCCGCAGACAGCACCAGGCGGAGACTGACCACCAAAACTGGGGAATGTCCCTGGAAAACGGGGACGTCTGGTCACCATATCGTAGCTGTTTATTCAGCTATGACGACCACTAGTCAGTTGAGTTGTGACAGAGAGAGACTGAGTTTCTCTGTTCACGCTAATTTCAATAGCAGGTAGCAGATTATGATGTCCATTGATATCAATCTTAATGTTTTCCTGAAAACATGTTTTAAGTAGGGATGTTCAGATCCAATCAGAAGATCGGAAATCGGGCCCAATCACGTTGTTTCGGACTCGATCCGAATCGGACGTTACCTCCCAATCAGGACTCGGATATAAATGTATATATATGTATATATAGATGTGCTTTGCAACCACTGTGGAACTTTTTTTTTGTATTTGTTTACATGTCTGCCGGTATTTTGAGGTGCTGTTTGTTTTTATCTTAGACTTTTTTAATATTTACTGTTGCACTAAAGTCCAAAAGTGAAGAATTTATCTTATTTATTACTTGAGTGTTCAAACTACCTCACAGAAGTGCTCTGTTTGTTAACAGAGTTGTTGAATGTTAAAATAATGTGAATTAAATAAAAAGTAAGAAACATCCTGGATCTGTTTTTTCGCTCTTCTTTATTCTTTTTTAAGTATTATAGAAGTCAAATCAAATGACTCGGACTCGAGGGGGAAAAAAACCTGGGACATCCCTAGTTTTAAGTTATGATATAGGCCTACCACCAATGGCCCACCATCGGGCCTGTGGTTGCTGGGCCCTCGAGGGTGCGGCCCCCGCTCCAGCAGACGTCCCTTATTTTTTTGTATTGAAGGTGGCAACCCTAGATGAGGATGTCATTAGTATGTGACAAATTAAAATGTTGAAAAGTCTAGGGACAAATGGTATTGTCCAAACTGTAATGTCCAAACTTCCTGGGGACCATGAAAGTGGGTACATCTTTCATGGTCCCCAGGAAGTTTGGATACGTCCAACAGAAAGTCAAGTAAATCTCCTCTGATGCAGACAGTCATTGAGTCAGTCAAGATTTCAGCAAGAAGGATTTTAGTTGTTTGCTTTTTGGGAGGGGGAGGGGGTTGTCCATGTACTCTCTGCCACCTTTGGTTTCAATCAAATTAGTGCTGAGATACATTTGAAGGTATTTCTTAGAATAGCTTTGCTAACACGCAGGATGTCAAGTGTGATGCAAGACTAAGGGGTTTCAAAGTGACAAGTGCAATAATAGTTTCCTCGGGTTTCCTCAGGCTACACAGCAAACAGTTTGACACTGTTACATGTTAAAATACATTTCATTGTTTTATGAACATGTACTTATTCTGAGTGCACCACTCAGAATGTTTTTATTAACTTGAGCGGTTAAAACCCTTCAGTCGTCTGAGGACTGGAGTTGTATATATGGAATGATTACATCAAAGGCCAATTAAATCACACAGTGCTGTAGACTATGTAGACTATCCCTGATGTTTTAAAGTCCATCTTTCAATATCTGATGTTACATTTATCTTACTTATCTTAAAGAGAAGACTGTGATGTTTTTTTCCCCACACAAGCTTGTTTATTTGCTGTGATAAGACATACAGTAGTCTATGAGACAGCAGTTTCACCCTATTGGCAGGCACATACTGTCTCTGGGACCAATATTTGGCCCCCCTGACGAAAGATTTACCTATTATAACTTGCATCCAAACCATTGCGTCCACATGGTGTTTCATAAACCTGCTCTAAAATACCGTAAATACAAGGCTTTTTCTATACTAAATCAATAAACATGCCAAATTTATCATCTAATAATAATAATTAATGCCCACATAAAGAAATAACACCGATAGATCAAGTATTCCTCAAATAAATACCCTGTTAAGGATACTTTTAATTCCATAGCTTTGCACTTCATATGAGATATAAAAGCAACAAAAGCTCTGTTGCACACTAATGAAGAAAATGATCGGCCCTCAGATACATTTCTTAAATTGTAATATAAATCATATTTATAATTGGTCAATTAATATAAACAAAATACACTGAAAACTTACAGGCCCACGTCTCCACAGCACCTGTAAAGCTACTCTGGCCCACCCATTCAACAATACTAGAATAAAAGTATTCATACTACATACTACATTTAAACACGTTTTGAGTTTATGATGTGTTCACAATGGAAAAGTCATACAATTTACTATACTCAAAACACTCTTTAAATGTGCTGTTAATGGACACTGTTCTCCTGCAATTCAATATATGAGGAGATACTCACAGATGCAAAAAAACATTTTTTTTAAAAATTGCGTTTATTGAACGATTATTTTATTTTTGAATGTTGTTTTTATTTGTTATTTCTTGCCCTCATATTTCACTACAGTTAATGCAAGTGATGCATCCGGAATATGCTCACAGATGCACTTGTGTATACATCTTAGTTTTGTAAATATACATTGGAAATATATATTTGTTTGTTTGAATATGTCTGGTCTGTAAAACATTTTTCTATCTATCTTCATTAATCCATTAGGCTATCTCAATGTTAATTGATTAGGTAATGGTGACGTGCAGATTACAGATTACATTATGACCGCTGCTTCTAAATCTTCTAAAACTCATTTATTTAATATCAAAGCGGAACAAATGTTTTTTGACGTCAGAAATTTTAGTGCCTTAACCTAAGATGAGAACGCGTTGACATGACAGGTGCTGTTATAATAGCAGTGGCGACATGTCTTTTAACTGCAGTGCAATGTGCGTGAATAGTGGACGAGTGGACGAGCGAATAACAGAGCGAGCAGCAGAAATAAGTTGACAGTAAATGTACAATGTAGGTCACAGTCTGTACGTTAATAAAATTTGTCTGTTGTTTCTACAACTGCTGGAAAGTGAAGGTGCTTATGTCGGTTAGGGGCTCTGAATTTCCGTTTTGATTACTTTTCAATTAATTGATTAGCCCTAACTTGATCCGATTAAAAGTCATAGGACCACTGAAGTTATCAATCATCCTGACGGGAACATGAATGAGTGTAGAAATTTCATGGTAATCCATCCAGTAGCTGTTGAGGTATTTCATTAAAAACAGCAAATGTGAACCGCATTGTGGCTCAGACGAAAGGTCAGGAAATCATCACGTCATTAGAATCCCTCCAATTGTTGTTGAGATAAGTGGACCGACAGACTGACTTTGTCATCTCAGCATCACTAGCATAGCTGAAAACATGGCCCATGGTAGACCTTAATTCCCAACCCCTGCACTACACCATACTTGTGGTGAAAGTGGGAAGTTGTTATATGTAATTTTTTTTCTTGATTAATAATGTTCAGAAGAATGTTTTCACACACAGACAGAAAGAGACAGATGCCACCAAGACAGCATAATTTCCCGCATATGGTGTACCAGTGTGGCAAGACATGAAAACTAAAGTGAAGTGAGTAAGAAAGAGAGACGGAAGAAAGAAAAGAGGGGAGGAAGTGGAGGTCAGTGTGCAGTCTGTTACATGCGCCTAATTAGTTGCCTCACAGAGCACTCAAAGATGGAGAGACAGGGAGCCGAGGAGTTTTAAAGAAGAATTTGCTACTGAGCTTTTCACAGAAACACATCTAATAAAACAGCTTTAACTGCTGCTGTCCTCGCTAAGCATTTGGGAACTGTGATTTTAGCAGTGGTAGTAGGAAGGCAGTTAGGGAAGACGTCCAGAGATGACACTAGTAGCCAGGAGAAACTCTCCTAAACAATTGGATCACATCTGATTCAGTGTTGTGTTAAATGTAAAGTTATAAAATCGTCCCAGCATAGAAAGCATAGAAAGCTGGTGCAAAATGAAAATGTCCCATTTTTTTATTTCAAAGAGAATGAGGGAAGAAAAGTTTGAAGAAGGCAAGTAGGAGATGGACTGGTTAATTAAAAAGAGTTCAAAAGTGTCATCAGGGTGGCATTAAAGTGCTATCAAACATCACGGCTGTAACCTTTGGAAATTTTTACTGCGATGTTATCATGTCACTCTAAGTGAAAATTAAGATTGGCGAGGGATTTGGCTGCGTCAGTTTCTACAATATTATCAAGTGATGGGATACATTGTGTTTGCTGCCAGGACAAACAAATATTACACATACAAATTGGGGACGTCTGAATAAATGAGTGGAGAAACATGACCAATGCAGGTGGTTCTATAGTTACCAGATCCAGATCAATCCAGCTAAACGTGTTGACAACACTCTCTACCACCATCATCAAAGCGATCTTAGTGTTCACCGGTGCTTCTGGTTTTTGCTGTCATTTTCTTAAAGCAACACTTAATTAAAGTCAAAAAGTTGACTTTAATTAAAATATAAAGATAAATGCTTAAATATAATGTAACAGATCTCAGAAAATTCCGAACAGCAGTATTTGTTTGCTAACATTTCCCAACCTAAACAAGGAAGTCTGTAGCAGCAAAACCCCTGAGCAAAGTGAATTGAGCAAGATGGTGTTATTTCTTCTGGATGATTTGCTATAAAACTTGGTACAGATATTTATGTTTCCCATAAAATGAAGTCTTATAACGATATGATCTCTTTTTGTTTAAAGCCATCATCAGGTGAAAATAGTTTTTTGTCCAATACTTTGGTTTCTGACCTAACACCTGCAAACCTAATGACTTGACTCTAATCTATCTCAGTTGTACTTTTTGTTTATTGTAAACTAGCACTTGCTAACATACTAAACTACCTGTTATAATGTTATAAATATAAATATGCTAACATTGTAATTGTTCGCATGTTAGCCCGACTCTGTTTAACACGACAAAGCTTAGAAGGGGAACAAACCTAAAGCCAAAGTGGGTCCTGTACACCCTGCTATGTGCTTCGAATACATTGACTAAAAGCTAACTGACAACAGTGGTTATATTGAATTGGTCTGATGAAACAGCGCTGGCTCCCATCTTCACTGGCAGTCTGAAACACCGGGTGAAACAAAATACTTTTCCTGTGATATTGGGGTTGATGCTATATGATATTACTAAAGATAATTCAGCTTTAGATCAGGAAGGATCTCCCTTCAGTACTAAATACTGATCAAATGGAATCAAAAATATTTCGCTCATGTTTCTCAAATAACCTGCTGAGAGGTGCATAAAAGTGATTTTGCTGGTCAATGCCAAAGTTTCCACTGGTCCTCTCATCATTTGTTAATTAGTTATCGCTGTAATAATATAATATTCATGGCTACATTCATACATTCATTTGTGTGTCTAGTTGTTATTAACTGTGTGTTTAATAAATGTATCACGGATAAAGTCAGTGCTCATCATTTTCTGAGACTTACTTTCAGTTGCTCTATAGATGTTCCTTTATCTCTTGCTACCTGATTTTGTTTTAACTCCCTCACCAAACTAATTTGTGCATTATCTCTTGACTGATCAGGAGACACGGCTTAGTGTTTCACTGGGCTGAATTTTAACTACATGTTAATTGTTAATGGTTCAATGGGTGCTGTTTCACTACATATTGGCATAGACGGCTGGCATATGTTTAAACACAGGAAAGTTTTGCGTCAGTGTGTCTCAGAAAGGACAGAGAGAAAGTGACACAAAGTGAAATGTAGAATCACACAAAAGTGAAATCAACCCTGCACTGCAGTACTGTCTATACATCCATAGTGAGGTCAGAGATCAGTCTGCTGCAGAACTGCAACTCTGGAGTCAGTGGAGATTCAGTGCTGACAGACTGCTCAGCAAGGCGGACGCTTGCTGAGGGCTGATTGGTTTGAAGAAGGTGTATCTGATATAAATAGCAGCATTAGCCATCTCTGTATGGCCCCACAAGAGTACATACCCTCCATAAAGGAGCATATTTTCCATTCCATAAGTATTCTACCACCATGTAAAATGAATAAGTCATAAACAGAGAAAGTCTGTGCTGATGTCAACAAGCAGTGAAAATTCCCAGATGTCATAGTGCCCGAATGTTAACGGATTTAGCTGTCACATGTTTCTTCAGTATCACTTACAGTACAGTATGGTTTACCCTTTCAGTTAGTTACATAAGAAATAGCAACTTACTTTCAGGCAACATGGGGACCAAATTCACTGTGCTTCACAGAATCTGTTGCCGACAGTCAGGTGACAAAATACTCCGAATATGGTTCCCCCGCTGCCAGTCCATATTCCCCTGTTGTAAAGTCTGGCACAGAAAGTTGAACAGAAGATATGCAAATGATAAAAGCTGCCATTCGTCAACTGCTGTTACCAGTTTCCTCTTTGAGTCTGTCACAAGCCGCAGGGGGAATCATTTCAGCTGATTACTATACTGTGTCAGATGTCGTCATTAAGCCAAATCAAGAAGCAGACAAGAAAAACCAATAGGGAGCAAAGAGGAGGGG
>JAPMOB010247695.1:0-15134 GCA_029875015.1 Lepomis gibbosus
CACACACACACACACACACACACAAACAACCCCCTCTTTGCGCACTCAAGTCTGAACCTGCATGGTCATTTGTCCTCTTCTGGTCCAAAACACACCCCGGAGACTGACTTCATCCCATTACGTTACCAGCATGCCAACTGGAAACCATAGCAATGACATAATGAACACAGAAATGGGTTTTTCTTTTCTTTCTTTTTTCATGCCTGTCGGGGGGCACTGAGTTCATCTGCATCACCTGCATGTAAGGTATCTCGCTCATGTTTATCCATATCAACTCACAGTGACTGGGCAGAAAGAGGCTCATTTTAGGGGATCAAACCTGTGTCCTTGCAGTTGCAGGACAATCTCTTTATCCGCTCCATCACCCTCAAACCTCTTATCTTTTGGCAAGTTTTCTAATAATTATTTCATTGAAAAAAGTATGTATTGGCTGCACTCATTTCCATAAAAGCTTCAAATTTGTTAAGGAAAGGCTATGTTGGTTCATGTACAGTATATTTTGCAGAGAAAATAGGTTAAATAGGCACCTACTGTTCTATCGCCCGCATTAATCCCGGTACTTTGGATAAAGAAAGGACTTGCTGAAATCCCCTGACTGAACCTTACATGCCTCCTCTTATGTCAAGGTAGATTTAAGAGGGCTGATTGTTTAACGAGTTTATGCTGTCTCATGCCCTAATTTCTCCCAGACACGTCTTCCCCTATACCATCAAAAACACTGCGCATAAAAGTAAATGTTTTGTTCCTGGAGGCTGGATGGTTAGATAATCGCATGTAATAAAAACAGGTTGAAAGACAAACCGATTGAAACGCGGTTGTTTGAGGGTAAACGTCGCGTCTGTGCCGAGAGGAGAAAGAGAACAATCAGAGCTGGGAGTAAAAACAGGCAAAATACGCAGCAGTCGCTCCAAAGCATCCCACTCAAAAAACTGCCGTCGCGATCAACGCCGCGCAAAAAGACAGAAAAATATAACATAACACATAAGTTGGGTATTTCAGAAACAGTTTACGTACCGTTATGGACGATGAGCCACTTTACCGGAGAGTTGTGTCTGGAACCGGAGACGAGCGTCGGCGGTGTGCATGTGTGTGCGCGTCAGGCTGTGACAGGAGGACAGAGGAGGAGATTTGGCACATTTGGAGAGGAACGCAACCTGGTGGCGGAGAGCAGCGCGCCGGGATGCGGCAGCATCCGTCTGCAGACAGCCGAGCAGCGGCGTGCGGTCCAACCAGGGAGGGGCGCACCAGGCTCACACACTGCACCAGCAGTAACTCATTCCCTGCCAAGGCGGTGTGGGTGGACTGCTTTTGTAAGCAGAGGGAGAGAAACAGTGGCTCTGTGCTGTGTATGTGTGTCTGTGAGTGAGTGGTGTTATGCACCATTTCTCACAGCGTTTAATGAAAACATCTGTTGTTAGCCAATCGTCAATTTTACAATAATAGCATGAGAATAACAACAGTTTTGACAGAGTAGGCAGGAACTATACGTTAAATACGATCACAGACTAATAATAGTAGTTCTACAGGATATAGAAACAAAACCCTAAAGCAGCAAATTAAACTTATGTCAAATTTGATTAGCTATTAACTGATTAGGATACATGTGAAATTACAGCATATTATCGGATTAGCCTACCACCTCAGTCAATTCGCTATGTAATTTACCAGACACATTATTATCATGAAAATACAAAATTGATTTTTTAATATTTTGTTTTTAAATGCCACACGGAGCAAATGGAGTTATAGTAAGGTGTGTTAACATTACTAGTATGTATGGGGTAGCCTACATATGATCCATTTACCCTTAAGACAGTTCATTTTGGCTTTAGGCTTTTCCTAAACACAACATGACAGTGTCCCCAGCACAAAGCCAGGTCTAAAGAAATGGTTTTCACATTTTGGTGTGGAAGAACTTGACCCTGACTGCCCTACACAGAGCTCTGACCTCAACTCCATCCAGCACCTCTGGAATGAACTGGAGCGCCAACTGTGAGTCAGACCATATCGCCCAACACCAGTAGCAGATCTCACTAATGCCCGTGTGGCTGAATGAGAGCAAATCCCTGCAGTCAGGTTCCAACATATGGTGGAAAGCATTCACAGAAGAGAGGAGACTGTTGTAGCAGCATGATGAGGCCCATGGTCAGTGTACTGTGTACATTCTTAATAACTGTGTGGTTTGAGGACACAGCACCATCCAAGTCAAAGAGAGAAATATAATGCACAAACAACAGAGCTGTAGTCTGATCTAAACAGGCCTAATCACAATGCCAACACTTACTGTGTGCATAATGTCCACCCACAACACTGATACGTTTGTATTTAGTTGTTGACTTAGTGTCACATTATGTGACAACGAAGAGCAGCCCACTCTCTCTCACACACACTTCTCTAATCGTATAACTTTCTACCCGGCTGTAATAAAATAGCTTAAATTTAATCATAAAAGGAAATTATGACAATGTTTACGCTACAATAAAGGGGATTGTGGGTTTGTGTGTGTGTGTGTGTGTCTTTGCAATTGTGTCATGTATAATCATTCTTGTATGTTGTGTATTAAGTACTAAGTATGTGTTATGTTGGCCATTATCTATCATCATGTGCTTGCTCTGTGTGTGCTGTATGACAGCATTACTTGGTGCCACGAGTACACTGCACCAACTGCCACCCTGTTTCATTGAACAGTTTAGCAATCACGCAATCACACACACACACACACCTCATCTATCTCTCTGTCTCCTTGGTCACTGGAATTAAAACTGTCAGCTGATCAGATCACCAGAGCCCATTCAGTAGATCTTGAGACCACACCTCTCCACTCACTATGCCCACCTTCTCACCTAAATAGCCAATCAGAGGAGCATACAGAGTGCCTGACACATCTCTGAACAGATAAGACTGCAGAGTCAACCAGGGGACAAGATTTCCCTTCCTGGTTTTGGCAACAAAGCATCATATCTGTAGATGGATTGCAAAGTAATGCTAGCCGTTTTCCAACAACTACCACATCTCATTTTGAGGAGTGATGCACATAAGTCTGGCGTAGCTCTCGAGAATGACTGTTTAAGAAACAACCAATCAGGGCTTTTGTGGGTCGGAATCAAAGCTGGTGACATTACAGAGCTGACTAATAGTCAACAGCTAAATGACTTTGCTATAACTCCGCTCATAATACTTTAAACTGCATGTAAGTAACCACAGATTCAGTACAATTTACCATGTTCATGACTGCTTTATTTTCAAGGAGAGGTTGTCTTGCAGTGCTAGCAGACCTGAAACCAACCAATACTAGAGTTTTGAGGCAGATAATATCATGGAGAGTTCAGAAAATAAGTTGATAATTAATTTTTTAACAAACCTTTTTATTTAAAGATCCCTCAAACTTATATTAATATTTAAAGAATTTTGACTAGCTATACGAAACAGGACATTTTACAGTAGAAAAATATACTTGTCAGCACTCTCTCGTGGACAAACTAGACAATAGCATCTCTATAATATAAATATCTTTGGCATTTTTGCACAGCAATTTTTTTTGTTCACATGCTGTATATATGCCAACTGGTTCTATCATAGAGACAAGATCAGCCAATGAGGACAGCCTGGATTTTCTGGCTGGGTCACATTTGCTAGCTAGCTATGTTAGCTAACATATTAACTATCGTTACATTGCTGCTGCTGTCCAAACCCATCCACTTTAACTCACATTATCACAATGTCTTTTACTTTACTTTTACTAAACATCAGAAAATAGTCAAGTTGGGGTGGGAGCAGAACTAAAGTTGATTTACAAATGAGCTAATTTAGCAAGAAAGCAAATACAAGCCAGCTAGCATAGCCAACATGTAAATCTCGGCTTGCTAAAGGCATAATACACAAGCAGGCAAGATCTTCAATACCATCTACTGATATAAATTATATATAACAGATCTGATTCTGATAAAATTATTAACATTGCGTCCTATAGTGTCCTAATCCTTTTGATTTTTCTGTCCCTCTCTGTTCTCATGGATCTGCCTGTCCAAATCATCACACAAGGCGATGGTCCTTTAACTTCATCGTTGTAAAGATAAGCTACATGTGATTAGAAAAGAGCAGAGAAGCAGAATTTATTAGAGAGCCTGACTGAGGGGGAGGAGGAGCTGAAATGCTGCCTCCTATATTTTGGAGTATGTGGCCAGGAATTCCACATTGGACTTCCTGGACTAACTCTGGTAAAGGTTTCAGTTCTTAGTAAAGTAACAGTTGTAGTGAGCTTCTTGTGTTTAGAAAGAAGAGACATACTCTGACAGAGAATAATATAATTTCAACTTATAATTTCAAGACTGAGGCTACACTTTCTCTGCCTGACGACCCAATCTGAAAGCATTTGTTTTATCAATCACTATGCAAAGGAAGATATATTAGGGCAGATGGTGAGCATCAATGCATCAGTGTCTTACTTCAGTATCACCTCTCTCTGGGTGCAGTAAAGTACAGATGAGTTTTACCTCATTTCCCACACCCAAAAACAACAACAAAAGATGCAAACATTTAAGCCAGGTCATTTGGAGATTGACTTAATGTTTGTGATAGATGACAGATGTTGCTGTGTGTAACAATGGCGTCAGTAATACAAAGACTGAGACTGGATGCTGGGATCTGCCAAGGTCTGATGCTTTGCCCTGGCAAGACTACATACTATTTGGCTGTCCATAGAGGACATTTATGGTGTGTGGAGCTTGTCCCAGAGGGATGATATTTTTCCTAAACCTTTCTCTCTTTCTGCTCCCTCTGAAGTAACTTCTTAGTCTTCCTACTTCCAAAGTAGCACTGTAGGTGCTATTTTTATTCATTAAAAACTAATTTTCCACAAAGGTGGGAAATTTACTCATGAATGCCAGATGCATTGCAGGTGTCAGAAACCATATGGGTCACTCAGTCTGTCTTCATTTTTTGTCTTTCCATCTCACCACCCTTATTTCTCCTAGTATACATCTCTACCTCTTTTATCAATTTTTCCAATATTGCTTGGATTCCACCAATTCCCCCCTTCTTCACTCCTACTTCTCTCTCTATCCCACAGACTGAAGTGATGGCAAGCCCTGGGATCAATATCAAAGCTTTGCATAATTCAACAGCTGCCTCAATAATGTATGACGCAATGAGCCACATTGGAAGGATGCCTCTATCTCTGTCTCACTCTGTCTCTCTGTGTCTCTCTCTCTGTCTACATTCACTCAGGTGAAGTCAACCTGCACCTAATGATAAATATGCTGTGCTCAAACAATGAGGGGAAATTAGTTTCTGAATGTTGGCCATGTTCAGTCTTGTTTCCAAGACGTCTCAGTTCCATTTTAAGAAGGCAGTTCAGCTTCTGCCACGATAACATAACGACTAAACGAAATGTCACAGAGAGCAACAAAAAAACAGGATGATTCAACAAGATGATTCAACAATCATCATGCTCACGGCTACAATTAGCATTGTTGCAAAGAGGATTACTGTAGCAGTAGAATGATTCATTCAAATCTAACACAGCTGAAGATTCTCTGTAGCTGCTGTAGCTGGGACAATACAACATATTGCATGACAGGGATCAAAAGCAACACCAACACTACAGTCACCACAGATCAAAGACAGCAAACTGAGCACTTATTCATAATTTAAGGAGTTCATAACATCTCACTTTTAAAGTAGAGCAAAAATTAGACATGTTTTACCTTAAAAAGTTCTTTTAGATGTCATTTCTCACACTCCAGATTAGCTGTCCTGGATGGGTTGTGTAAATTTGACTTTTTGGTTGAAATATTACACTGTAACAGATGCACATCCTTTCTTTTGCCCCACATGGGAAGGGTTAGGCTGGCGCACAATCTCAGAGAGATTACAAGGGAGTAGTCCATGATGACGCTGCACTTTCAGTACTGATGGATTAGCATTAGTGTACACACAGTGTTCGATTCACTGAGCTCCCTTCAGCACCTAGTGGAGCAGTTCAAAAAGTGTCTCCAAAGACCTCATCACCAAAGATTTAAAGGTAAGGACTCATGTCACAGCGATATGAGTTTCCGAATGTGAATCGGATTCTGTTTGACTTCATGGTGACCAGATTTTTCCTTTCTAGCAAAACATTTTCTACCACAGTGTGTTCATGAACCTACAGGAGAAGGACTTTAATGTGTCTATTAATCATAATGAACACAATCTATTTGAGGACCTCACATTAAAGCTGCGGTTTATTTCAGAAGCATTTTTGTTATATTTGTTGAAATTCTCTTTACATTATGACAGCAATCAATAAATCAAATGATGTGTGAAAAATGAGAAAAATCTGGTATCTGTAGCAGAACTGCAATAAGCCCTTACAGTCATTTCATTTGATCCAAATTAAATAACGACCTGAGTGCACTCTGCCTGTGCACTCACTGTGCATGAATATTTGTTTTGGGGGAGTGGCTTTGGAAGGAGGCTTGAAGGGAGGGGGATACTTTCAAAATCAAGCTGTCTCTTGCTAGTTAGCCAACGTTGCCAACGTTCATATGTGGTAAAATCTATCCAAAGTTGACACAGAATCTGAAAGATGAGGTGATTTAAGCAATTGAATGTTTCTTTGTGAAATGCACCTTGGATTCATAAATGTCTCTCATTAAGTTTTATGTAGGCTTAAAATTTTATCAAAGAATTTATCAAAACTTTATCAAAACTACATATTTTTGCTAAGCATCTATGCTTTTTTTCACTACTGACGATTCAATCACAAGAATTTCATCAATCCTAGATATAGAAATAACCTCTCCTACTTCACAACTCTCTATGTTGGCTGTCAGGTGAAACAATTCTGTCTGAAGTGTTCAGAACTCATGCAAGTTATCGTTTAGTGTCACTTTTAACTCTTGAATTCTTAATGTGGGAATGATTCTGAATGAGGTACTCTGCAGAAGACTACAACTTTACAACACGAATACTGGAAACAGACATAAAATTTTCATGTTCCACTAACCGATGGAAGCCAGTGGCACTTCTGAACTTGAGGGAATTTAAACTCTTCACCCCACACACGGTCTCCAGGCACTGGGGAGTGTTTTACTAGAAAGCACAAGACAAGACGATGTGCAGAGAAGCGGAAAGAAAGGAGTCGACTAAGCGCAAATGGTCTTTTCACATTGGTTCAGCCAAGGGCCAATGAAATGGAAACCGACAGCTCCTCAGATGCTATTGTAACAATAGCTGACGGTACGTGTATTTGCAGAGCAGACTATGCTGCGAGTGTGTAATGCGCGTGTCCACAAGCGTGTGAACATACAGTACACTTACATTAGCATTACTGTAAGAGAAAGAGCAGTAGGTATGTTTAAAAAGGTTAAAGTGTTCCAGAAGTGAATCTCTGTAACCTTGCTTGAATGAACGCCAAATTCCATTGACCGATAACCCCTACTCTTCCCAACAGCACAAGAGAGGGAACTCTCTCTCACACACACACACACACACACACACACACATACAGTTTCTCCCTTCCCCGCTGCGACAAGGTGAGAAAACAGAACTGCTGTGTCACACTGAAGGTCAGGACACTGTTACACAGCAAAATTGAAATGGTGGTTACCTTGAGTGCTGTAACAGCCAATGATACGCAGCTGGGACGATGACGATAATAACGGTGATCAATAAGTAAACTCCTTTTGATGGTCTAACAGAGCTTAGTAATGTGCTAGAAAATGCACGTCACATTTTTTGTTCATTTTTGTTGCCACAATAGATCTCCTGCACCAGGAGTGGTACTTATATTATGTTATAAGCATATTTTCACATTTTCAGATAGTTTGTGTCTACATATGTGCGTCTATATAAATATATATATATATATATATATATATATATATACACAAAAGTAGGTCAGAAATAGATCAGAAAGAAATTGTCTCTGATTTTCAGCACAATGATTCGAATAATCTTTTGAGCAAACAGAAAAAAATCTGCACAGTACGTGCCTTCTTTATATAGTGTGGAATAAAAATGTTATAGCTAAATTTAAATCTACTTACAGAGAAATCTGCAGGCGGTATTGAAGACACTGAAGGTCAAGAGACAATTTGTCAAGAACAATTCTACACCATCCTTGCCTCAGCACCCTCAAGTCATTGATGAATACTTGTGACCCAGCATGCATAGTCGTGACAAATATGAGATCTATTTAGGTGGGAAAAAATGAAATTATAGTGAATTATTTTCATGTGAAATACTTTTCTTCTGAAATGACTATCCAGAAATGTTAAGTGGAACAATTGTGTAGAATTTGTGAGCTGAATATTGCTGGTGAGTTGATTACCTTTTTGTCATGAAACTTGCCTGGATTCTCCACAGTGCCAAATTACTTTGTTTAAAATGCCATTTGGAACTAAATGAAAACAGCAATCTCATGCAATCTGGAAAGTTCCGAAGTGAGGAGTGTAATGCCATTTTTTATATATGAATAATTGCTGTACATTCCTATATGAGAAAAAACACCAAGAAGATCTAAAAAAGACTCAGCTCAGAAGATCTGAAACATCAGGCAGAAAGCAGCGGAAATGAAGAGCCGACACAGTATCCTGGCGCTGGGGAAAAGGGCTCCCAGCTTCCCAACCATAACTTCTGCTGCCACTGTGTTCAATCGATTCCTTCAAGGCAATCTAGCAGAGCTTAACAGTGATGAAAATGTCTCCTTCTCACCATCCAACATAGAAGACAGAGACTGAGATTGACACAAGAAGAAATATGTTAGAGGCAGGAAGAGATTGGCCATGGGAATTGGTAGAAACAATGGCACCATAAATGTGAGAAATGGTTAAGTTATTAGATGAGCATTTGTACAACATGACATATGACAGGTTAGTGGAAAAACTAAGTTTAGTGTGAGTGTGTGTTTGTACAAGTATGGCAGAGAATCAGTGTGAAACTGCTGTAGCTATTTCTCAAATCAGAGACCAGAGAAGAATAATGAGAAGGCTGTTTTGTGACCTTCCACTAACAACGTTTTTGTCAGAACTGAAAAAATGTAATTCTTCTTTTCTTCAGGCACTTTTGTTTCCTCTTTGTTCCTTCAAGTATTTTCTTTCCCAGTGTAACTCTTCTTTCTCTTCAACACACAGATTTGATTTGTGTTTGTTTCTGCCCCTTCTTCCTGTACACAGCTCCTCACATGGTCTAACAGTCTTGGAATTTGTTGATGCAGCGTAGGGAAAAATTAGGAGCACTTGGTTTGATGCAACAGATCTCCCTGTTAATACAAATATTGCAGAATTGCTGTCACATGATAATGAGATTGTTTGTAGGTATCAATTAAGACACCACAAATTCATATAAGCATTATCCAGGGTGCTTCAGTGTCTACAGCAAAATTCAAAAAATTACTGACATTTACTATATCAATAGTGGAGAAATATGAGCAAATCTTAAAAATAGTCAGTCTTGCCTTCTTTTCCAGGCTTTAAGACATACACTGGTTAGCAAATTAAAACACAAAATTGAACAATCATTACAATATTTAGATATATTTTAGGGCTGTTTTGAGCTATTTCATGGAAAATTGAAATTCTTAATCACCACAGTGAGTCAAAATTTTGATTTATTGTTATTACTGTTAATAATAATAATAATAATAATAATTACTTATGATCTCAATAAAAGGTAAACTAATAGGTAAACAGATGAGAGCAATTACAAATCATCACCTTAAAGAATCATGTCTTGTTTGTAGAATATAATCTGATTCATACTTGCAGTTGATGATTTCCAATCACAACCCACATGTTTACCAACGTATAATTTACAGAATAGATTTTGTGATTCATCCTGAAGGCCATGAGGCTCTGGGTTTATATGAATGCATTTTAAACTACTTTTGATTGATTGGGTCTGTTCTCTCATTATAAGAAGACTCTACACAGAGCCCTCTAACCTGATTTATCAATACCAGTTTTATTTTTCAAGATACATTTTGATGTATCAAAGGTGGTCAATCCAAGAACAAAAAGCATAAATTTATACTTATGTGAAGATATAATTTATATAACTGATTTCTCTGTAATATGATAGCCACTAATTGGATGTAATAACTTACCCACCTTTTATTTTGTTAAATAGCAGTGAGTGGAACCTAAAGTGGCTTACCTCAGCTTATATCCGGTCAGATCATAGTTTTCCTGTTTTTCGCCCTCACACATTTCCCTCACAGCTATTTTACTGTCTGTATAGAGAAATAAAAACTGTGGGTGGACAGCTCATTCTCCCTTTAAAAAAAACAGACGTGGTCAAACCCTCATTGAATAAATACATAATTATAACTAAATTATTTGTTAGTGATATTTGGGGAAGAGAGCCTGCAGGTAAAGGTCATGATCTGGACGTCTCTGAACTTCTTTAGTACATGCCAGCAGCTTCTTTACGGTGGTGATGAAAACTGTTATTAAGGCCTCAGCTGAGCAGAGTGAATGCTTACTGTGATTACAGCTGCTTAATCTATGCGGATAATTCCTTGTTAGTGCCTTCATATCAGACTTTCCCTCTCACTTCCACATTGAAAGCTGCTAAGTACCTTTCAGCATGACTGAAATAGGTTCTGCAAATCTGCAACCTAACAAGCAAATAATATGTGTTTCAAAGTTCTGAGCAAATACAGTGGTGACCTGGGAGCAATCATGTTCGAGCGGAAAAGTGTCAGGGACAGAAATGATATGAGAACTGAGAAGAGAGACAGAACTGATTTTTTTAAAGCAATTACCTACCGCTCAGATTTAGGTGAAAAATATTCCTTTAAGTACAGAATGATGACGTGAGAAAGAAGTGCAAGAAATAACAGTAATGAGGGCTTACAGGAGAGGTAGAAGGGTTTTCTTTACTTCCACATATTAGAGCAAGTAGAAGGGGAGGATTTGGGAGATATGACACAATTATAGAAGGAGCAAATGAGGTGCTACTTCCTAATATACAGACAATGTGGAAAAGATTTCCATCCATTCTTTCTACTTTGAAAGTTTTTGGGAGATTGCCCGTTTAGTGAACTTTTACATTAGGTATTTAAGTAATAATTCAAAACTCAAATACTTTAGCAAAGGTTGAGCGATAACAGATGATAAGTATTATCCAAAGTATGGAAGCCTGATATTTCAGATACCGTAGGTACTTTTAAGTTGATTTTATGGTCTGCTGAGTCATTAACCAAAAAAAACAAAACACTTGCTCATCAAACCCTATCGTCCCCTTTTATGTCAACAAATAAAAACATGCTGAAACCATTGCAGAGAAATACAGCCATTTATTAGATACGCCCAGCTAAAATTAATCCAGTTTAATACAATAAATTCTTCCTTCATAAAAAATTATAATGCTCAGTTTTAGGTGAAAATGTTTTAGAGGTGTGATTCAATTTTGTGGTCATTTCTGAGGCTTCAGTTTGTGGTGTTGTTAAATTGTTTTACGTTACACAGACCAGTGTTCCTTTTATTTTCCACCCTGTTTATATCAATGAATCTAGGCTAGATAACAGAAATGATAAAAACTGGAAAGTAGGATTTGTTGCAGGACTGTTTTATTAGACTGCATTAGTTTTAGCTCGCTGTCCCTAATAAACTGGCAATTCAGTGAGCTTTCACAAAATAAAACAGTCCATGGTAGGTAAAAACAGTTTATTGTTGTGTGTCTAAATTGTAGGTTTATTTTACCAGTTACGGTAAACATTACAATTTCTTCTTTTCTTTTGTGATACTGATAGTTTCCAGCCATGTAACACACTCTACACGTTTGCAGTGGCTATTTCAAAAGGCTGAATAGAAAAAGGCCCCCAACAGGCAGAAAGCCTTAAGTGCCCACACCCTTTTAAAATGCTAATACTAAGATTAACACATTTTTTGCCTAAAGGCCTGCATTTAGTACAGCTGCATGAATATTTTATATGGATTATCAACAAAGGACACTACAAGGTGTGGCATAAATCCAAAGCTGCGTTGGTTCCAACTTTAAAATGAAAGGGCTATTTTTGCGATAACTGTCATAATCTTTTGCTTCTGCTTCCTTTATACGCGCTCCGGAAGGCCCTTTTCCCATGTTGTAGAGTTTCTTTTTTATTAATTGTAGAATAAAAATGTACAGAAGACACAAAACATTTTTTAGCCATGCTAATGGAATGACAATGTCGGTCTGTCTGTCATGTCAGTTGGTCTGTTTGCCATCTTTCTCCTAACTTTTCCTGTAGCATCACAATCAGGTCAGATTTTTATTTTATAGATTAAAACTGTCTCTTTTTTTATATATAAATATCTTAGTAAAGATATAGCTCATGAGCATAATTATCCCATTTTTGTTTTCTTGTAAACCTATTATATAATTTCAAGAAAATATTTGTGGCCAGTTTTCCTCTTTTCACAAAATTATTAGAAGAGTTAAAGGACGGCTACCCTCACCACTCTGCTGCATGCTTCTGATTTTTGTTAGGGAGGATAGGACAGGATATAGGGGTCAGGGTTACAGACAGGTAACAAGCTATACTAAGATAGGAAACTTGTTTAACACTATACCTGCTTTGTATCAACATGTTAATGTTGTCTCTGTGCACACGTTAGCATGCTGATGTAAGCAAAGGATCACTGTGCCTGAGTACAGTCTCACAGACCTGCTTGCATGCCTGTAGACGCTTAGTCTTCTTGATCCTGTATGACTAGGGCTCATTGTTCGTTTCTCAACATACTGGCAATGTTGAACATCACTGATTAAGGGTGCACTTCTGTTTGCCAAAGTGAGCTTTTTGATACTTATTGCTAACGTCAAAAATGTCCTAATGCCATATTGGGGCTTTAAAAAAACAACAGTCTTCAGTAAACTTTACAGTGTGTCAGATAAAAATCTAGATATGATTTTCTTGACTTTTGAACTCAGTTGATAAAGTTTCTTGTTCATCATCATTTCCCAACCCAATTATGGCACAAGACAAAAACAAAATGCCCCATTGTGATTTCCAGCACATGCCCTGTCCATACTCCACCAGCCTATACCTTATTTGACCTCAGTCATGATATATGTACAAGAGGGCCAGCAACCTCTTTAACCTTTCGTCTCTGAGCACCTGCATGGTCTCCCAAGTGTCATTCCACTCAGGCAGGGATGTAGCGGTCGCTACGGCAACAGCCATGAAAAGGCATGGTCCCCAGGCACCGGAGCAAATTGGCTCCACCATCGAATGTGAATCCCTAATGACCCTGTGTCGCTCCAAGGGCTACTCTCACCTCTACCACATCCACGTCAGACAACAACATAGAGATAACACTCCCTAGTGTGTGTGTGTGTTTCGATAAATACTGCACAACCAAACCCCCCCCCACACACACACAGGCAGGCTAAGGGAAACTCATGGGGAAAAATGGAATTAAATTTCAAATGGAATAAAATAGCTATATCTTACATCGACATCCTACAACAGACCCATTTTGTGGAATTAACTTTTCATGTGCTTATGTGCATTTTTGTTTCCAGAGGTCACAGATTCACACAAGTTACAGGAGAAAGACTAATCTTAGAAATATGACTAGCTTCATGAAAGGGCAGCAGAATTATGAAACAACATCCATACTGCAGATTGTCTGGAAGCCTCTTATTAGGGACCGGGTGTCAGATTTCATGAGCTCCCTGCCTGTCTAAGCCATCTTACTGAGTTCAATCTTTGTGTGCGTGAGAGTATGAATGTGTGTGTAGGAGGGAGGATCTACACGTAATGGTTAAATCGAGTTTATTCCCACTGATTCTTTTACTTTTCCCTTCATCTCCGCCCACATCTCCCTCAATGAGAGCAAAACAGACAGAGAGTACAGGAAGGAAAAGAAATACGTGATGTTTCACATATCACTTCAAAGGATCCTTGGACCTTTGGGTCGTTAAAGTCTGTTTCCCATAGACCAACTGCTGCTTTAGTTAACTGGCATTCCAAGTACTTTGTTCAAGACGTTTCATAAACAGAGAGACAAATACCTGCACTGACAGCATGTAGTAGCATGTGCAACCACTTTATACAGTATATTTTTAGTGCTAGTGCGAATGCACAGTTCTTACAAAAACTGTTTTCTAAAGGTGAATGTCAAAACAGATATGGTTCTATTACATACACTTAGTTGCCATTTTATTAGGTACGCATAGCTAACACTGATGCACAGTCCTGTAACTAAATACTACCTTCATGGGAACAGTTGTTGAAATACTTTTAGAGAGGTGTTGAGTCAACTTCTGGTTAGTTTGGAGGCTGCAGTTTTGTGGTCCTTGAATTGTTTTGTGCTCTAAAGAGATGTGTTTCTAACATTTAGTATCCTCAATGATATAAACGATGCGGACAAAATATTAGAAATACCTATGGATGCAACATAATCCTTCCAAGTCAAAGTACATTCACTGAAATGCTTGTTTTTACCACTAGTAGATCCAGATTTTTTATATATATATATTTTCAGTAATTCCATTCAAAAAGTGGAACTTGTATAATGTATACATTCATTCCAAACAGACTGATATATTTCAAGTGTTCATTCCTTTTCATTTTCATGATTATAACTGAAAACTAAAGAAAACTCCAAAATCAGTATCTCGGAAAATTAGAAAATTAGAATATACCAATACAAAAAAAGGATTTTTAGAAATGTTGGCCAACTGAAAAGTATGAACATGAAGTATGAACATGTTACACTATTTACATGCAAAAAAAAAAAAATCTTACATGATATATAATCTAAAACTCTTTTTGCATGAAGCGATACAGCAAATGTTAAAACCTAACTAGACAACAGTAGATTTCCCAAGAAAGAAGCTGTGCTGTGTTACTGTAAAACCACATCAGGGAGACAGTATTTTCAATGACTTAGAAGCAACAAAGTGAGAACTCTGATACTACACAAAATACAGCATGCACACAGGCAATTTTCCATCAAATAGGTACACACGCAATATAAACGGACACACACACCTTTGTGAGTTCAGTGTGGGAGGGTTAATCAGAGTAAATCGCTGACACTAATCCATGGCCTGTCTCACCCCATCTTCGTCTCTGCATTTAGGCAGCCTGTGTGTGTGTGTGTGTGTGTGTGTGTGTGTGTGTGTGTGTGTGTGTGTGTGTGTGTGTGTGTGTGTGTGTGTGT
>JAPMOB010247696.1:0-19445 GCA_029875015.1 Lepomis gibbosus
GGGGTGGAGGGATACACAATGGGAGACAGTGTTACGGCTTGTTGCAAATCTAATAACACCCAAGACCCTTTTCCGTCCACTGGTCATCACCCCCCACCACCAGCAGCAAAAACTTCACAATCCCACCTCTCCCCTCCCTGTATTAATTTCACTTTAGCAACAGTTTGCTGCTGACATCTCACACGGGGTCAGGTGAGTTAAATCTGACTATCCGCTGAGGCCACAGTGAAACTGGCAATACAACCTGATGAGGTGCGTCATTGTTCTGAGGAGCCCCATGGCTATTGCTCCCATTCTTGAACCGAACAATAGATGCACCTCTATAGAAACTGTAAATGTAGCCTAATGACGGCTCTTCATTAGCAGAACCTGTCTATGTGTGAATGCGGCCTGTTTGTCAGATCCTACGAGTCCTTCTCCTTTCCAGGATTTCCAGCAGTGCCTGGGTCCACTGGTAGCAGAAGGGGGGACCAGCTGTTCCCAGCTGGTAGCCAGAAGATGCCTATGGGGGACAGGCCTGATTGCTGCTGGCCAGCTGCCCCCTGCTGTAGGAGGCAGATGGAGAACAAATAAATAACTGCTTCTGGGAAACAATCAGATTAGCTCCAGTGTCGTCTTCGCTCAGTGTCCACCATCAATATATACTGTACAAATTCTTTAATTAAGATTTTTAGTTGACTAATCTACAATGGGAAATTAAATCCTGGCTCATCATCAACACCCAACAGAGGTGAAACATAACCAACAACAATATTGCTGTTTTATCAAATCAAATATTATATAATCAAAAAATACAAGACATGTTTTCAGAATACAAAATATATTTCTCCAATAAAGTTCTAAGAAACTGAACTAACATATTTAAGACAGATTCAATTGAAAATAAATGTGCCACTTGAAATGATGAGCAAGACCCTGTGCAAAGCCACATTTTTGTGTGTCTGTGTGTGTATGAGACGAATGGTCTGTCATCGAACCTCTCTCTCCATCCATCCCACACACACACACACACACACACACACAAACCCGCACATCCCCACAGCTGCACAGAGGCGTCCAGTCAGCACGGCCAGGGGACATGGGAGCCAAAGCCCAAAGATGGAGCATGGACAGTGGCAGCTGGGGAGCTGACAAAGCCCCATTCAGAGGGCCCAGGCCTGGGGACAATGGCTGGGCCAGGCTGAGCCCTCTCCTCCACTCTTCCACCCAAAGATTAATACTTCAGATGGGCTTCCCGGTGGCAGGCAGGGCTAAAAGGAGAGCCCTCCTGTTTGTCACTGGGCATTGTGCGAGTCGCCTGAGAACCAACCTCTTGGATGAGCTTGACAAATGAGAGCCGCCATTGACAGTGAACAGATTGGGCCTGCCACTTTTGTTTTGATTGTGGAGCGGGTATAATCAAGTTATTTGGGCCTCGGGGAGTTTTTGTTTCTCTCTCCTGATGCTCTTGACACTAAAGTCCTACCTTAACAGTCTGCTGGCTCAGCTGTGATCTGAGCCTGCTCAAGTTCCCTCTCTTGTTTGTTGTTTCTATTTATCAGCGCAGTATAAAGGGCCCAACAGCAAGAGGAAGTTCATTTACTTGGGTGTGGGAATCTGGCTATCTATTCATAACGCCCTACAGAAGGCAAGGCAGGTGCAACAGGTGTAGGTGTTTGTATTCTCGTCACAGTCAATAGGGCTACAGTAGAGTTATTGTTATGTTTTCTATGCAGATGTCCCCTGTACACCTGACCTGAGTAATATTAAAAGAACAGCTCTGCCAGGGAACTACAGTAACCAGAGACCCTTGTTAGGTAAGGGTTGTGGGTAAACACAGGCAGCTCGGATGTACCCCCCACTCCGCCAAACTTACTCACACACACACACACACACACACACACACACACTCAAACACACACCTTTTCTCTGTAACCCAGTGAGTGCGGCACAGGTGTTTAGCCCCCAGCAAGGTAGCATTTCAGGTTAAACTGTAGGAACGCTGCCCCGCCTTTACACTGGGAACTAGAAGTGGCCGCAGAGTACACAGCGTCACACCTGCACACCTGTGCACCCTGTGTGTGTTTTGCTACTGTGCTCACATGACATGATTTCTCAACAGGAAATATTCTGCCACAGAATCTTGTCAGAGAACAGAGAACTCATTCATTCTCGATTTTATATGCAAAGAAGCCCGATAGCTAAATTAAACCGACCTAAATTTCATTTTACCTTACCACTCAGACTGTTTGACAAAGCAACAAGCTTTGAACATTTGAACATTTGTTTTCATGTGCCATGGCTGCTGTCAGGGAGGCCTGTGGCCATCTGCCCTGCCTGTCCCGGTGTTATTGCTATGCATCGACCAGCCATTCTCACGATAAAGGAATGTGCTCTTCTTGT
Source organism: Lepomis gibbosus (assembly GCA_029875015.1). Classification (NCBI taxonomy): domain Eukaryota; kingdom Metazoa; phylum Chordata; class Actinopteri; order Centrarchiformes; family Centrarchidae; genus Lepomis; species Lepomis gibbosus. Next base: position 2,383 of record JAPMOB010247696.1, read on the forward strand.
AAACATGCATTGACCCCCTTGAAGTGCCACAAACGCCATTCCGTTTCCCTGTCCCCTCCCTTCCCTCCTCTTACACCCGGGCGTCCCATCATCCACCCCAGTCTCCATCGCCCTCTCATCCAGCCCCCCAGGTCCATCTACTGCCAATGCTAAAGTCCCCTATGCTGCACAGGGAAGATCCTCCCCTAGTTCCCACGTAGAATTGACAGACACGCAGCTAAGACAAGCGCCCTGCTTTTCACCCAGGGCCCACTTCCAGGAATCTGCTTGTGTGAAACTTCGATGCAGCAGAAGGTGCCCTACTTTTAAACTTCATTCTTCTCCCTGGGATTGTTTCAGGGGGTCTAACAAAAGGGGAAAGAGCCTGTGTGCGGGTCAGCAGGGGTGTGTGGGTATGTGCATCTAGGTTATACTCGGGTGCACGTGCTCGCATGCACGCCTGTGTTCATGCAACAGTGTGTATGTGTGCGTGCACGTGAGGGGAGGGCTGGAGGATTATAAAGAGGAAGTGAATGGGAAGTACACACTCAGTGACAAAATAAGAGGGAGACATTCCTTTGCTGCCCCTCCCCTCCTCCTCCTTGCTCCCTCTTTCTCTCCTCTCCCTCCACTGTGGCAGGGCCCTGGGAAAATCAAACAGGTGGTTTGGGCCTGGCAGGAAAGCTGGCTGGGCCTGGGGTGGGCAGGCCTACAGGCTGCTGGGGGCTATCAAAAGCTCTTAGGCCCAGCTTTAGGCCAGCACTCTGAAAGGCCCCGGGCTTCATTATCATGTGAATTCTGGGAACTGCCCCGGGCCCCTTGTAACACCAGTGAGCTGCCCATATGGCGTTCACTTGGCAACTAGGGAGAACCAGCACCCTCCCCCGCCCCCCTTCTAGTGCTACTCCTCCATTCCAGCACTCCTGATATCAAAGGAGGACAAGGAGGAGAGGGAGGCAGAGGCCCAGAGCCCCCCAGCCCCAGCCTTCTCCTGGGGGGGCTGGACCACACAGAGCAACACTGGACAGCCCTTAGGGACCCTGGATAACACCGTTGCCCTACAGGGCACTACAACTAGCCTGACTCTGGGTGGATTTAACCATTGAATTAGCATTAAAGACACATTCCAAAGCTGTCAATTTAGCATCAGAGCCAAAGCTTTGACAGATAAAGATGTCGGCAGCCTCTCCATTTCATGAGGGTGCGCCTAATCAGCTTCCCTTGCACCATTTCTCACTGAGGATTTTAGAGAGTAAATTCTTTGTGAACAATCATTTTTAAGGCCCAGTCACACTGGAAAGGTTCCTCAGTCAGTCATCCTTTGTTTTATTTGTGGTTTTAGAAGTTTGGTGATGTAGAGGCTACTCGCAGGGCTAGCTGGTCAACTGGCAAGCTAACCGCTCCGCTAGCTAGCTGGTGATGCACTATACCATAAGTCATTTAGAATACTCTTTCTTTGCGCTTCTTTCTTTCTTTCTAACCATTTCCCCCTGTACTGTGCTATTCATGGCTTTTAAATAATTGTATACAATAAGAGTTAATGGAGGAGGATGCAAGTTTGTTAGCTTGCTTGCTAATGGGACAATAAGTTGACAATGCTTATTCAAAAGATGTTTTTGTTGTCCTGTCTTGCAAACCATTTTTTTGTGGAGCAGTTTACACTCTAAGTAAAAGCTGATGGTGCAACACTGCTGTATAATCTATGAAATTTTCTTCTACTTTGGACTCTCCGGCACTCCATTCCCTTAGAGGTCAACACTGTCAATATGGCTTGTTATTGGTCAATGGTGCAAATTCATGAGAAAGATTAATGCTGATTTACTTTGTCCCCACTAGAAAATAGAAGTAAGAGAATTAACATTTTATTGAAATGCCGTCGTTACTATGCCTTTTGTGAGCTGTAGCAGACAAATTGTTCACAATAAAATTTCCTTTCATCACTATCTATGATAAATCTGCAACATTATGCTGTAGGTGGTCCCGAGCAGCCCCCTGTAAGCCTTCCAGATGTATTAACAGTGACATTAAAATCCCAATGAGCTCCAACTGAGGTAAATAACCTTGTGAGTCATCTGATTTTCCTGGATGAGGATGAGGACACTTCTACAGAGGAGATGTCACTTAACAACAGAGCAGGAATGCTGCTCCGGCTGCTGCAGCCAGCCACCTGCGTTATAGTGCAGCGGGGGTAGAAGAAGGAGGAGGAAGTGTGTGAGCGATGTGTGTTATATGTGCCACATGATCTCATGCTGATGAAGAGACTTTGGATGGGTCCGGCATTGTTCATTGTGATTACAGGAGTGTGTGCGTGTATGTGTGTTTGTGTGTGTGTGTGTGTGTGTGTGTGTGATTGGGGTGTGATCACATATAGCATATGTGGATAATCTGGTCAGTTTAGTTCACTGCTTGCACCTGTGATAAAGAAGGCGAGGTATGGAAAACAGAAGAGAGCAAAACAGGGAGGGAGGAAGGGGGGAGGGAGGAGTGTGTGAGAGGGAGAGAGAGGTAGAGAAAGAATTAGAGAGAGAGATGAAAAGTGTGATCTGACTTCTGAGGAACTCTACTGGTGATTCATGCTCTTACACATGGAGCGATTCACTCCCTCTGCAGCTGTGCGGGCCACATGCGCAAAATGATTTCACAACATCTTCCCTGTCCTTGGAAATTCCTTTTTTTGTGCAACGCTCTCACTCCCTACCCTCCTGTCAGTGTGCTGGCAGTTTTGCCCTGACAGAGAGGCAGGTGTACGACTTAGTCATTCTTCTCTTCCCCGAAAGGCTCTGTGCTTCACTGAGTATTTAGTTGTATTTAGTGACCAAAAAGCCCTGTCAGAGTCATGTGTTTATCAGACAGTAGGCTTCATGGTGCTGCTGGTGATGGCGTTATTGTTATCACTCAGCTAAACACTTCTCCCTTCACTGTCAACAGCCAGCTGGTAGCGTAACAGTCCACAGGACTCAAGTGACTCAGCATTTCTATGTTTCAGTACATGCTATTTGCCCTTCAGTGTGTGTTTAGCTTTACAGTATCACTTTCTCTCTCTCTCTCTTTCTAGGATTGATCCACTCCATGTGCAGTTGTGACCCTGGGGTGGGATCACACCCAGGATGACGTGTGTGTGTGTTGGGGCTGTGATTTATCCCACAGCTGCCCCTCTGACCGGCTCCAGCTCTGCAGGAGCAACGCAGCCAATGTTCAGACTGCTCTGTTTACAACAAACCCCAACTCACAGCAGTGAGGAAACTAAAACCTCTTTCTCACTTGGAAGCCACAATGATGCCATGTTGAATTATCCAGGTAACGTGATTGTTCAGGATGGATTAGATTGAGCTCCCGCGAGACTTGGCATCTGCAAGGCTCGATTTTGTCAAAGCTTTGTTGTAATTTTTATGGTGATGCACATCAATGCAGAAAATAAGTTTAATATGGAATTCTCCAACTCTCCAACATTTTTTATTCAAGAGGCTAATAAACTGTAATTATTTTTTCCCCATAACATTGTTGTTTGCATACATATTGTGATTGCAATAGAGAGGTACCGATCCGATGCACCAGTTTGGTATCGGCCACGACACGCCAACCATATTTAACTGATCTAGTACTGAGTATGACACGACACCGTTCCAAATTAAACACATTTTCTTTGTCAGTGTGCATTATTGAGCTCTGTGTTTCTACTATCAGTTATGTTCATTCAGTCACAGCCAGCCTTTAACTCAGTTTTGTGTTGCCATAGCAATCTCTGTACTCATGTTACCTTAAGCAGAAAATATTTCAATCAGTTCCTTGCAGTGAGGTTATGCAGAAAAAGAGAGCATAAGGTATCGGGTCAGTACTCTGTATTGGCCTTGCCTTGAGTTGAAACATTAGAATCTGTATCGGAAGAGGAAAGGTCGGATGTGTGCATCCCTGGAACCTGACTTGCAGGTCTTGAACATGAACAACCCCACCAACAGGCTTTTCAGTTTCCTCTGAATGTCTTCCTCAGAAAAAAAACATTGTATCATAGAACATTATGACATTTTGAGTAAAAAAGAACAATGATTTACAGGAAAGATAGTAAAATGTTTACCAATGTTGCAGACAAACAATTATTGTTACAAATACTCATTGCTCTCTGGGAACAATGTAAAGTCACAATGAGGCCTGGCTACTGAACCTCAATACTTTTTTGGCATCCCTTGTACTGCATGTATTCTGTAGCAACACATGTTTGGATTACTGATATTAAGGCGTTTGTATTGTGTTGGTGTCTGTATCAAAACTTATATATTAACACCAGTACTGAAAATTTCAAAAAATATCCCGTCCTAGATATATAATGTAATATAAGATTACTTTCTGTAAACTTTAAGTAACATCTTCGGGTAAACTCACATTCTCTTGGTTACATCAGTTACGTGGGTGGTGACTTTAATGTAATTTGATGAGAAGAACTTGTTTGATATAGATATCAGTTAGGAGCTATATTTATTGTGTCATGGAGCATTTCAGTTCCTAATTCAACCACCCACACGCACATATAAAACTCGTATCCCTCTTTGCGCCAAAGAGCCAGCAGGAGAACATGAAAGAAAAAAGAATGGCCCTTCGAATGGCGAAGAATGAGTGTTGAGTTGAGGAACAAGTGAGTGAGTTAGAGAATGAGAAAATGAGAGGGAGAGACAGCATGGATTCCTTTCTTTGGGGCCTTAAAGACATGTTTCCCTCAGATGTTGGCTCTTCTTCAGATGCTAATGGTTCACTCTTATTCCCAAGCTGGACCTTAGCATAACAATGCAGTGGAAGTGAAAGAGCTAAACCTCTGCTTTCTTTAAGAAGCCAAAGCTGGGCTTTTCTTGTGGACTAATGCCCCTCTCTCTCTTTGTGCTCCCAGTGAAAGGCCTGCAGAACGCAAAGGCAAGGTGATCACAGGGTTTACTGAAAATGAGACTGAAACAACACATGGGCCCAGGCTGAAATTGCATTGGTGAAGTCATTGTAAGCCAGTAGAATGACCAAATATAGAGCAGTGAGTTGGCTGGCCCTGCGCCAGAGTACTCACTCTCTCGAGTATGATGACAGCAGTCATTTTGAATATTATCAGCTTTTGCTTTTAAAGCTGTGCTGAATTATGTCTGTTGGAAGACTCCAGTCCAAATGTTATGACTGTGTGTCCCGTGCGGACTCCAAGACGCCAGAGTCCCATTTGAAAAGCGGTTGTGAGCCTGAAGGGTTTTTGGATGAACTGCGGTCTGACCTTGATAGATACTGTGGTAAGGCCCTGATAGCCTCTGATAGCAAAAGGAGAACATATGGTTTTCTGCTTTATCATTCATCAAGGGAGAACGAACGGGATGGGAGATAAAGGTGACAAAGGACACAAAGACACTTTCAATGTCCCACTGGCTGTGTTGAGACATGATGACTTCAACTTATCCGTGTTTGTGCAGTGTCAAACTGTTCCTTCTTATTACAGTGATTCAATTTTCTGTGCGAAAGTGGTTCGTAGAACTTTGGAGAGACCTCATAGGGCGCATTTTGAGATGTGGTTTCAAGGCTGGCTGGCATTTTATGACTGTGCGTTCATGACATAGACGTAAAAATATGGTATGCTCAAAATATATGTACATGGCACCCAGAGGGAATTCACGCTTTTAAAGGAGCAGTCTGCAACTTTTTAAACAATTAATGCTACAATAAAAATGACTTGTGAGAAAAGAGAAGATAAACTTAATTCATTCCATGCAGGAAAACTGAAGTATCACAGCAGCACATGGTAGTTCAAAAACAGATTGTATAGTATAAACAGAAGAAGATAAGAAACCTAAAAACTAGAAAACCATATAGGCATTGCAAAGCACAAAACATAAAGGCACTACATGCACAATACATAAGTAGTAACAAAAACGTGTAGTTAGCAATAGAAAAAAGACTGAGTTGACATGAAGACAAAACATACTGGAACACATGTCTAGAGGACAGTAACTGATATGAGAAAAAAATGCATCACCGCTTAAAGTGACATGTGAACTCTAAGAAATCCAAATGAGCCTTCATCTGTTGTCCCTCGGGCCTCATGATGACAATAGTCGACTAAGCACCCACCAATTACCAGGTTTTAACCCATTAACACCTCTGATGTTCCCCCTCTTTCTCTCTCTCTGCCCTTGCAGCTCTCCTGCACTCCCCCTCTCTTTATGCAGATGAGGAGTCGGCCCAGGTGCAACACAGAGGACGTTAGCACCTCCTCAGCACAGCCACACACTCTATTCACATGCAAAACGTTGGGCTTAGTCAGAAAATGTGTGAACACAGGTGTGTGTGAGTGGGACGTGGTGGGGATGTTGCCACTGGAGCCACTAATCTGTTTGTCCTGACGCACTCTGTGTTTGCTCTGATACTGTTGAATCACAGTATTGTGTAATTAGATGCTCTATGGAAACACATTTCAACATTTCAGTTTTCTATTGTAGGATATTGCAGAAGACGGATAGAAGATAAATATGCATCTCACAAACACAGGCCTGCATTTACTTGTGCTGAATTGAGCTTTTTGTGCTCTTTCATTTGGGTGCGTATATGTGTGTGTGTAGGTTGAGAGGAAGCCGGTGGTGGCACCCAATGTCATTTGAAGCGGAGCGCCTGGCGCCACAGCATCAGCAACATCACTCCCTGGTGCCAGGCTCATTTTTATAAGCGCTCACTAAATGACACACAGCTGGCGGCATGGAGACAGCTGTCACTGCCGTCACTACGCCCAAATTGGTCTCTCCCTTTCTCTCTGTGTCTTTCCTTCTCTTTTCCTCCTCTCTCACACTCTGGTGCTCAGCTGGGCTACCTCCCTTCCTCCTCCCCTCTCCCTCCCTTTAGGGTCCAGACTTCGTGGAGCCGAAGCTGCAAAAACTCACTTCCTGGAGCTGGTGGTCACTTCCTTTTCTTTTTGTGGGACTTCCTGTGCTGCCTCTGTGATCAGGCCAGTCAGAGCTGACTCTCTGGGAGAGACTTCCTGATGCACAGACAGCTGGGGAGATAATCCTCTCTTTCTGCTTTTGTCAGGATTTTTCTCTCTTTCTGTGTCTCCAGAGGTCTCTTCTTTCCCCTCTGTACTGTTTTTCCATTTACTCTGCTAAGCTGCAGGTTTATTTTGATATGAAGCAAAGCAAATCTCGCCCCCCCCCAGAGATGGATCATCTTCTGAAAAGGCAGACTTATGATGGACAGCATCACAGGAAAATGAGTCTAACAGATATCATACAACCTAATGATATCAGACAGAAGCACAAGCAGCAGTTTATACATGCTGAGCTGGAGAAAATATCCTACAATATCGTGCCAGGCTGTCCCATCCATTAGGACTGATGTTCATCTCATCCACCCTCCCCTCTGGCTGCGAGTGAAGGAATGTAGTGGGCGTGGGTGTGTGGGCCCTGGTAGCGAGCAGAGACTGGCTCGAGTCGGTACGCCAACCCTGAGAATGGGATCCTGTGATGGTTCAGGCAGGATAGACCATAGACAGGAGGAGGCCTTAGTGGGTGAGCAAGCACAGGAATACAGAGAGAAAGAGGCAGCCATGGAGATGAAATAAACTAGAGGAGTGTGTAGAAGGTGTAAGAGAGAATATAATTTGACTTTAGATGCGTAAGCTCCTGGTGTATCCAATCCTGCAACACATCACCCATAAATGTTATTTTATGCTGGGACATTGTACTCTCATATAGTGTGTGTCGCCAAAATAGGAACAAATGAATTTCCTTGCAAACACATCCACCTCTTTTTCAGCAGCATATGTTCACCTTATGCCGCTTCCTCTCTGTATGTCCATCTGGCCACCTGGGACACTGGTGACAGCAGGGTGGCAGGTCCAGGGTCAGGCCTGGGGATAGAGGGTTATGATCCTGGGGTGCCGGCCAACCTAATCCAAAGAGAGGCTGCAGGCTGCTGAGAGCCAGTATGTCACCTCAGTGTACCCTAACACAGAGGCCAAACTGTGTGAGCCTCCTTTGAGGGATGTGGCTAACACATGGGCTCCTCACAGAGAGAACACGTTGTGTGTCAGCAGGCTCTATGCTTAGTGCGATGGACAAATGGGTTTAGTGTGTTGCTCCTCTGTTTGCACGGCTGCTCTCATATGTTTGAGGTTCTCTGAGGGGAACGACCTGGCAGGGGCAATAAATAGTTGGACTGGATAACTAGTGTTGTTTCACCTGAACACTCAGTCTGTACTCAAACTAGCCTAAGGGATAGCTATTCAAGTGTACGGCTGCTTAAGGTTTATATTACCTCAATGAACTACACAGATAGTATCAAGGTGTTTCTCAAATCTGAGCTATGCAAACAGAGCAAAAAACAGACAAGCAACGAAGGTGCTTGGAGAGATAGCAGTGTTTTGTAGCAACCTCAGGCAGTATCACTTTCCCTACAAAACAAAAATAACAGCAGTGGTGATACAATCTCATTCTCAGTCCATCATGATGAAGCAAAAGTTTTTGGGTGCTCATCCTCACAGACTGAGATTTGGAGGGAGGGAGGGCTGAGCAGTGGCTCCTGCCCAGTCCTCATGCTGTGGGCATGTTCCGACGGGATCCCCAGCTCTGCCGTGCTCTGGCTCTGGTCCGCCTGGCTCGGCCTGGCTGGCTGTTCCCTGGGGTGCTGAGTGACAGGAGAACACTGTGGCCTCTCCACACGTCCTCCACTTCCTGAGCTACTGCAAATGCTGCAACAGTTTGTTTGTCGCCTCTTTAAACTGGTGAAAGTTTTGCATGTGTGCATTATATCCCTGGACCATCTCATCACAATAGAGCATCTGCCAAATAACAATATCCAACATTCAAATTCAACACGAATCAAACATTTAATGTTATTTAATCCCACTTCAGTGAATTTTTAATTTGTTCATAGTTACTTTGACACTGCGTATGAGAAAACATGGACATTTTCTGGTCGAATATAAGCTGGCCCAAAAGAGCAAAGAATTCCACGAATAAGCTATATTTCGAACAAATGTGTCAACAAATGGTGCTAATACTGTTGTACATTTGTCACAACAAAAGAGCTACAATTGAATTATCTACTACGCGAGACTTTTATTTTATGCTTCTAAATGTGCTTGATAATTCCATGAAAAAAATTAATAAAGAATTCAAGCCTTTCCAAGGTATTAACCAGCTTAGCCCAGAATGTTTTTTCATATAAAAGGAGATGCTTTAGGAGAGCTCAGGGATGAATGTGTAATGAGCTCGAAATAACCTAAAGCCCCTTTTCTCTCTTTTTCTCTTCTCTGTGTCCTCCTTCCCTCCTCCCCTCCCTGTCTTTTTTTTCTCCTCTTTTGGGAAACATGCCTTTCCCAGCTGCACAGCCCCCACAGCGCGAGGCCAGGCCAGGAGCACAGCTGGCCAGACTTGGTGGAGCCAGTCGACAGGCGCATGGAGCGCAGCCCGCCCAGGGCCCGCTTCCTCCGCAAACATGCCCAGGTGTGGGGCCTCTGAGCTGGGCTTCTGATCTCCACCAAACAGCAGTGTGTGTGTTGTGTGTGTGTGTGTGTGTGTGTGTGTGTGTGTGTGTGTGTGTGTGTGTGTGTGCAGGGAGGGACGGTGGGATGAGGGATCAAGAAGGCAAAAGGGAGCGGGAGGAGGGGGGTGTCATGGTGTAAAAGGGGGTGTCCCTGCTGAAGCTGTGTCAACATTGTGTGTTAATGTGTGTGAGTATGTGCATCTGTATCTGCATGTGTTTGTGTTTCAGGAAGTGAGGGGTCACCCCTCGCGGAGACAGTGGGCAACAACAATTACTACAGCATTGTAGCTAAATTGTGTCTGAATTGTTCGTCCCTGCCCACAGCCAGTCAGTGCCAGGAGAGAAAAGCTTAGAGTGGGTATGTAATTACTGTGCAGTGGCTCATTTGAAAGACGCAACACTGCTTATTAGCATATAATGGAAAATAAATGATCACCTGCAGGATGAGTACACACTCATGCAAAGCTCAGAGGGCTGTTTCAAGAATGTAATTCTGTACAGATTACTGATTACTATCTGCATATAACAATAACTGGCTTATTTCTGTTAACTCTAGGTTTATGAAAGTTGTATTGGTTGAGCTGTGGCTTTAACACTCTTAAACAAAAACACACTCCTGAAAGTATTCAGCTCGGGCCACAGAGCTCGCTTTCCCATAAAGCACTTCATAAATCACAGCACAAATGTATGCTTAAATGATTTCAGATTGCTTTGTAACAGTAACATTACCTGTGGCTGATTTGATATGCAATCGCTTCCCCTAGCCCCCCTTTACTTTATTGTCTTACAACTGATGTTGACCTCACACTGGCCTGGTTGACATCCAATCCAAGCATTTAACAGTATGGCCAAATTCCACTACACACACACACACACACACACACGCAGGCCTTCGAATGCAAAAACCCACATACACAGGAACCAATTCCACACTCTGCACCAGATGAAACATAGTGTAACAGGAGGCGTATGAGCTGGGGTCAGATCAGATAAGGCAAGGCCAGACAGCCTCAGATAAGCTCTTTGAACGGCTCTATCTGCAGCGTCAGGGAGACGTTCTCCCCTCCAGCCGTTTCACATGATGACTGCTGGCCAGGCGGCTGCTGCTGGCCTGTTTGTGGCCTAGCCCTGTTACTAATTAACTGGGAGAACCCAGGGCCTTCTGACTGACTGCCTTGTCTCCTGTAACCCCCCCACGCACCCAGGATTGCTCATGCATGCATGCTAACAGACACTCACCCAAATACACACATAGACACACAGGCTCCTATCTGTTGTGGACCCCAGGAGGATCTTAGATGGTGAAGGTGGCCCTCTTGTGGTACAAAATAGTGTTGAGGATGTTAAGCGAGTCCTGTGTAATCCTCTTAGTGCCTTTCGGTTTCTCTCCAAAAGTTTCCTAAGACGTAAAAAGTAAAATCAAAAAACAGAATCACATTTAGGCTGAAATATGGGAGGTGCTACATCCTAAACTTTCATTATCGATTAATCTGTCAGTAATTTTAGGGCAAGCCATTAATCATTCCCGGCCTGGGGTACCTGTACTGTGGAGGTTATTTCTGTAGTTGCCAAGGTGTGAAATTTGGAGTATTGGTCAACAGATTTTTATAAAATAGAAATTGCTGTTTCATAAAGAAAGAAATCCACAAATCCACCTATCACATTGAAACAGTATGTGTTGCAATTGAGGGTGTGTAACAATCAGTTAGCAAGTGAGCAGAGGCAGTCTAAACTGTTAGCTAGCTGGATAAACAGTTGCACCTGATAGCTAAAAGTGTTGAACAAATGGTTCTATAATTAGCTTAAAGTAATTAATAAATAGTAGATGAACCAGATAGCTTAAAGTGTTGGAGAAATGGTTAAATAGTAAGCCTAAAGTAATGACTAAATGATTAAAAGTGCTAAAAGCACTAGCTAACTAGCTAAAAGTTTAGGACAAATCGTTAAATAGTTAGTATTAGTATTGTATGAACAGCTAAATAGTTGAATAGCTAAAAGTATTAGATAAATGGTTGAAATAATTAGTAACTAGATAATTAAAAGTAATATATATAGATAGAGGTAACGATAAACAGTTGAAATTGTTAGGTAAAAGTGGATAAATGAAAAATGAAATGCTTCATCTATTATACTCAAAGCCATTTGAACCATTTATCGACTAAAGAGTTGAATTGGCTAAAAGTAAGAGGCATTTTTGAAACATTTAGCTTCTCAGTGCAAACTTGAACAAACCAACCTGAAGCCTGGCCGAATAACATCCATCTTCAAATCAATGCAAATGAAGACGATAAAGGTTGGAAACCATTAGTTGTCATACTTTCCCAGAGCCTATGATGTCTTTGCTTCCTTAGTCTGACTAACAGTCCAAACACCAAAGATATTGAGTAAAAGGTTACATAAACAGGGAACAGCAGCGTTCTCTTATTATACAAGCTGCAATCTGTGAACAATCTTCCTGATTACTTAAAATGACATTATTTCTTTGTCAATTAATCACACAACACTCCTAGTAATTCATAAACACCCCACCCTGTTTCATCTCTGCCTGTTTTATCAGGCCAAGGCACATTGTAGGTTATATCTAAACTGACCATAAACCTCACAGCACTCATGTTGTCTATAGTCTTGTCCACTTCATTGTCTAATGTGAGATTCTGATGACAGTGTAGTCAGAGGTCTGCGCTGTGTTTTAGCAGTGCTCCCCTCCCACGGTGCAGAGGTTAAAGCCCAGTTAACCTCACATGTCCAGGGGCATTCCAGAGGCTGTCAGCTGGTTTTTCCTGCAGTTTCCAATGTAGGGTCTTTGGCCTTGATGCTGGGAAAGGTCCCTTCTGAATCCCTACGACAAGAAACAACACAATCAGGGTGTTAGTACAACCATAATGTGCACACACAGACACACACTCACATATGGACGCAGGAGGAGGCTGTGTGAGTGCTGCTGCTACTGGAATCTCACAATGAGCAGGCGTAGGTCCGCTCTGGAGATCAGCTGGGATTTGTGTGGGAGAGTCAGCGTGTGTGAATAGGTGTGTTTGTGTGTTTCATTTGCTGTGTTTGTGTCTCCTGGTTGGAATAAAAATGGTGGCTTGCTCACCTGTTCACACAAAGTGCACAGAAGAAGCAGCCGCTTTTCCCCACGGCCGCAGTCACGGCTGAGTGTACATACACACACACACAAACAAACAGACACACACACAGTGGCCTCCACATTTTTCCCCCTGTGCTCTCGTGTTTGTTCAGAGTATGTCTGCAGGCTGATCAACTTAAACACAGCTCCAATGTTTCCACGCTACCTGTTTGAACAGCTGAGTGAAGCGTTGACTTTAGCACTTTAGCACTCTGCACAATAGCACAGGATTGGTTTGGAAACACACACAGGCCTCCTCCTCCCATGCTCTTTCTGGTCGTGTGGACTTGGATGTGTTAAATGCTGCCCAGTGACCAACTGAAAGANCTTTAAAATAGTTCACTCTGGTCTGATGGAGCACAATAAGAAATCTGGTTTTAAGTGCATGTTTGTGGTCTGCATTGCTTACTATATATGGGCCAGGCCTCCCAGTCCAACATCTAATTATGCGTTGAGCACTGATGGGAAAGGATTACACACACACACACACACAAAATCACATCTAGCAGGAATCTGTAATTGTGTGAATGTGCTCTGTGGATGTTGGAATGGAAGAGAAGTATGGGAAGCAGCATGCTATTGAAGGAATGCCCTGGTGCCAGTGAGACTAGGGAGCAGCGCAGCAGACGAGCTGTGGTGGAGCTAAATGAGGAGAGACGGCAGCTTTTATGACACCAAGCTGAATTCCGCTTAGACCTGTAGGCAGCTGTACCCTTGTGGGCATCCTCTGCATTTAGAGAAACACCTATACATGCATGCAAACACACACACAAAAAAGGAGTCAATAAAAGGTGTACATGGAAAAGGGTGGTAACTCTTAAAACCTGGAGCCCATTCTATCTCATATAAGCAGTGAGGGGGACTATTACAGACTTAACGCGGCACAGTGGGATCATCGGCGTCCGTCTGTCGCTGGCCGGCCCGTTTTGGGGGTCCAGGCGGAGGGGTTTTGTGGCTGCGGTGCTGCCTGAGGCCTGGCTGGGTTGATTTACAGGCGGCGTGGGGACATGTGCTGGGGATACTCCCAGAGCAGCCTGGTGGGGGCCAAAACAGCCACACTGCTGCTGCCTGCACATCTGGAGTCTAGACTGAGTGGCTCTGCCGAGCGCCTCACTCCCTCCCTTCTTCCCTCTTCACATCCATCTATCCATCCCTCTGCCTCAGCTGCTGTGTCCCCCCCACCATCATCCACTGTTTGTGTAGCTGCCGGGGCTCAATTGAAATTTAAGCTTCAGCTCTCACTTTTTCCTCTCTCCCACTCACTTTCCTCCGCCCTTGTCTCTTTCTTTCTCCTTCTTGCCCGATCTCCAACACATCCGATGAAGGACAAAATAGTAGAAATAGAAAAAACGTGTACGCGTCATGGAGCGCATGTGGAAGACATCATAGAGGGGATTGTTATTCCTCTCCCTCTGAAGGCCGGAGCCTAAGTGTTCACAGGGGGACCCCGCAGTGATCTTTCAAGGATTGAATTGAGGATCATGCTCTGGAGCCAAAGAACAGTCATATAAACATATTGGCTCTGACATACATAATAAACAGCTGTGTGATAAACATGATACCTGCTCGCTCTCTCACACACAGCCTTGTGTTAATGGTGGCTCCTGTTAGTTGCTGTCAGGACAAATGTTCCTTGTCCCGCTGAAGACCTTGTAAAAGATGAAGACTTCTGTCAGGTCTGACACTCTTGCTCTTTATCCTCCTTCCCTTACCTCCACACACATCTTCACTTACCATACATTTCTATCATTTATCGCTCCTTTCTCACTTATCTTTTTCTTAGCTTTCCTCCAACCTATACATCATATATGGGAGCACCCATTAGCTTTGTATGGCAGCCCATAATGTGTAAACAGAGACACATGTGTGTATCTCTCATTGCACCGACATGATGGATGAAGTTCCCGGTTTCACAAGATAAATATGGTTTGGTAGGTTGGCGGGTCTTGGGAGGCAGTTGGGAACTTCTACTTTCTAGCTGAGGCATGAATTGTTATGCAAATGAAATATTGTGTTGCCAGTGGCTGTTTCAAATTGTATAACTACTCCTCCAGTAAACAGTATGCATCAGGGTTCCCCTTGGCACAGGAGCACAATCAAAATAGTGTCTCCCTTTTAAACAGTGGAAAGTTGTTGCAGAAACCACTTCAGTCTGTGGATCCAGAGAGGCAGGCGTCAGTGTAATTTACTGCAGACAAACAGGGACCTCTCCTTCTTTCCATGTAGCCTGATTTCCTCTAGCAGAAATGAACATGAGCTTTTTTTTTTTTTACGGCCGTGTTCACCCTATCACATTCACACCGTCTCATACACTGCAGAATAAATGGCTGTGTTCAACTCTCTGGTGTTAAACAGGTCATAAAAGGCAGCTACATGATACCTTTCCAACAAGGCCTGAACTTGTGAGGCTGCGCGCCTGACTGTCGCCTGCCCGCTTCCACTCAAATGGAACAAATTATCCAGCTACTTGGGTAAAACAAGGTAATATTCATTTTAGAAAGCGGTCGAGAAAGAAAGAAGGAAAGAAAGAAGAAAACATCTGGATCGTACTGGTTGCTGTTTACCTTCTCTGGAAGCAATTAGAACAAACAGTGTTCCTGGAGTATCTGAACGGGCTTCTCTCAGTCTCACGTTTCACTCTATAGTTGAACCTCGCACATCCTCTCGCCACCTGGATCAGCTCCGGTTCCCACCCTTGTTTTCGGTCACAGGACAGATACTGGGGGTGAAAGAAGGGAAAAAGAGACTAGATACAACAGAAGGAGGGAGGTTTTTTTGTGAAAGTCAAAGAGAACAAGTAGTCCCAAGTGATCTCAACTCTTCAGATTACAGGTGCAAACCATCGGCACAGCTCTCACCTGTGGCTGAGGCCGCAGGGCTGTAGTGTCACATATGCTCAAAGGTTTAAGGCGACAGGTCTTCCACATAGCTCAGAAGTTCTCCTCAAGCACCTGCAAAAGTGCAATACAAACCCTGGCTGACGTCAGAACAAAAGGTGGTGTCCAGTGACGTCTTAAAATACCTCCCTTTGGTCACTGACAAAAGCTAAAACACTTTATTCAGTGGAAAATCATAAATGCATTTTTTGACCTTTCGAAACAATACAACAATGGTCAACATGCAGCTGACATACCTATTTTTTCTCCATTGACAGCCACAAATAGACCTCCATGCCAAGTGATTTACTGTAAATCTCACTGAGAGGCGGCTAAATGGAATTTGTTATTTCAAGACTAAGTGCTGAATCATATTGTCCTAGCGAGACCTATATATTGCACAATAAATGTGTTTGCATCCAAAAGAGAGAGAGTGTTCTCTATTCATGAGTCTCTAGAGTTAAAAAAAATGGTATTGCACAATAGGCCAGTGGCTGGCTGGCTAGGCATGTGCACCATGGGTGTGTGTTGAGACCCGCAGATTGGCACAACATTGTGTATGAATCATCAGGCTTACTGGGGCAACACCACTGTCAACACAGGCCTGCCCAACGCCCCACTGGGAGCGGCTGTAGCAGCAGTGGTGCACCCAGATTGGTATTAGCTGTGCTCAGAGAGTCAGGGAAACACAGGCTTAACGTGTTATTCAGGCTTAAAATAAATTGTCCTAGAGATGGCGTCAGGCATGAAGAAAAGCAATCAGACTGCTGCAGTAGGTGAGAAGTGTTGTGTATATGATCTGACTGCTGATAACGTGGTGCTAAAGTTGTAAAGTGTGGCATGAGGAAAAGCAATTACACAGCCTTAATGGGTGAGAACTGCTGTGTGTTATCTGCCTGGTTTCATAAAATCAACAAATACTGATGAATCCTAACGTTCCCATCACTCCCCTGAAGGCCACCCTTAAAGTGACAAACCTTTGTTTATATTCATAAGCAATTATTTCTACCCTTGCTAATTTTAATACACTGATGGGTTTAACTGATACAGCCTCACTTGTTGTTGTATGACCAGGAGCTTATGGTAGCCAATGTTAGCTGATGTTAGCAAACTTTACATACATTAGTTTATATTTGTCATGACTGAGCTCACTCGCTCACTTTCTGACTTACCTCTCACACTAAATTGCATCACATCACTGATACAAATTCAGTGTTGGGCAGTAGCGACGCTACTAGTTTAACTACATTTCTCAGTAGCTTGGTGGTAGCGTCGCTATTTTCTGAATCAAACAGCTTTTCAGTAACGAAGCTCTTTTATTGACAGAGTAGCGCGGTAAACACACGCTACATTTACCCAAGCATTTCTGATGGATCAGTAAGTGACACCACCGCCACACACGGACCTGTATATGTGCAGCCGGCAGAAGCACTTCCTTGTGATGGTGACATCACGTACCGATCCTTGGGTTGATGTTTGCGATTTTGCTGCAGGGGGTCTCTCTCTCTCTTTCTCTGCCATGAATGGTTAGGTTGCAATGTTGCCAGAGCACAAAGTCACATATAAACTATAAAAAATATAGAATT
>JAPMOB010247697.1:0-13474 GCA_029875015.1 Lepomis gibbosus
ACACTCTTATTAAAATTAAACCAATTTAATAATAATCTGGATCAAGCCACCAAGTTCTTAAAAGAACTCCAGCACAGAGACAGGAACAAAGAAATATTAACACAATTTAAAATGCAGCAGTTTGGCAGGTCTGGACGCAGAATAGGCCACATCGGGTCCTGATTCTTCAGACAGAAAAACAAACATGAGCACATCGCTCTCAAACACAGCCCAGCACGGCTCTGTTGATAAATAAAAAGTAAAAGTTACGTTGCGTTCCCTTGCAGACCTGGATCAGCTGTTAGCTGTAACACCCCACAGGGCTAACGCTAACGTTGCTATGCGGCTGTGTTTTTAATGTTTTAATGACTGGGTCTGTTTGTTTCGGAGAGCAGACGACCTCAGAAGGTAATTCGGCTCCCGGTAGAACCCTGCCAGGGCACTGAAGTGGAGCGGACCCAGAACAACTCTCAACAGCTTTTAGCTGTAAACACTAGCAGGACTAAAGTTGTAAGGCTGTATTAAAACTATAACTTAGCACAACGTCACTGCGTTGTAATAATGTTATGCTTTAATAAATGTCACGTTATTAACAAAATAGCTATATAATATCAGTCCAGTGACTGTTACCTAACAGCCAACCTGCCTCTCATACTCCGGCGCCGGCAGTCACTCAGCCTGCAGAATGAACGAAAGACTGAGGACCCATCTGAGCGGGTGAACAAGTAGTTCATTCCTGCTCCACAGTAGGAGCTGTCACGTGACAGATGAACGATTCAAACCTAGAGACCCACAGTTGCTATGAGTCGTGAACTAATCTGTTCTGTTTCCTGTGCTGCCTGCTTATCACAGCCCTGTAGCTGAGCTGTCACGTGACAAATGAACGACTCAAACAGACCCACAGTTGAGAGTCGTGAACTAATCAATACTGTTTCCTGTGCTGAAGGAGCCCATGATGGTGCAGTGGAACGAGTGAACGTAAGAGTCCAAGATCCTTCATGCATGCATGAAAATGAACGAATTGCTCACTGAGACTACTCGCTCCTCATGCACACGATTAGGTCTTATGAATGAAATTCATTGAACGACACAACACTAGTCCAAATTTCACTTCTCTTCTTACTTCTAACAAACCATATGACTACTACTACTACTACTTATTCTTTTTCTTTATTCGAACGTTTTCAATGTAATGACAAAACGTCACTGTTCATTTGGGCTACACTAGAAACATGGTGTCGCAACATGGCGACTTCCATTTAAGGGAACACGCGGTGTGAGTAGATAGAAATGCCTCATTTTAATGTAATAACATAACAACATAACAGTTCATTTTGTAAGGCACTGAAAACATAGCTATGTATATTACATTGCATTTCTGCCAATAGATCCTTCTAAATATTACCCACTGAACCTTTAAAGCAATAATTCAACATTTTGGGAAATACACTTATTTGCTTTCCGTTGCCAGGCAACCCAGCCAAATAGTCCAGCACATAACGTCTTCTAAAAAACAACATTTTTAAATTTTAAATCTTTGGTGTTCCTACAGAAACAAACAGATGAGATATAGCGCGTAAATTAGCAAGCTTTAAAGGTTTTGATAGGTGGATTTTGTTATGTTTCTGCTAAGATAACCTAACCTGGCAGTATCCTTAGATTAAACTAAATTAAAATTAAAAGATATAAGATATCAATCTTATCATCTAACGCTGCCAGAATGCAACCATGGTTATCCAAGCCAAGATAAATTGTGAAATTATTTTAATTTTAATATAATGATCTCAAAGAACATCAAATCCCAATCCTAAAAGTTTAAATCACCTATTTGTTTTTTTAGAAAGAACTGGAAAATGCCACAAAGAACGAGACTAGCAACTTCAGGTTTCCTCTGGGGGGGTTTCATAGCTGAAAGTGAATGTGTTATGTGTGTCCCGTTAGCTAGTGTTGGGGCTTATGAGAATTCATTTTGAGAAGATGAAAGTCAGACAGGATATGTTAGACCGGGGTGGCAGATGTAGGAAAGGGGGTTGGCTTGTTATAGGTAATGTCCTGTGGGAGTGAGTCTCTGGGTGAGAATCTATCATATGCAAACTGCCACTCAAGAAAAATAGAGTTTGGTTTGAGCGAAACAGAGACTTAAAAAACGGGGGTGCGGTTTAATATTATATGAGTGTTTGCACACCTTTGACTTCACCAAGATCAATTTAAATTAAGAGAGAAATAAAAAGTTTAATATTACATCTTCATCATCAGTTCTTTTCTTGTGAATTCATTTTTCCCCACAGAGCTATTTTTTGGTCTCTGATGCACACTGGTTGCTGGGTGATCAGAGTGTGATTGGCACTTAGATCAGAAATAGATCACAGAGGCATGAAGAACATCACACCCTGGCACTGGAGGTGGGAGAGCCAATTTTAATTAGTGAGAATTTACCCACATCTTGGCAGACACAAATCCATGCAGATACACACATACAATCAAGAACTTTTTCTTGGAACCTCGCACATCCGTAAACACACTTTCAAAGATCCCACGCACACGCATAAACACATACATCACACAGTCACGCAGCATCATTGTCATGGTTATTTAAGTGTCAGATCAGGAGTCTGAAAGTGTAATTGTCAGTGTCAGACTTTGCGTGTATGTGTTTAAATCTAGGGTTGTGAGTCAGACTGGCAGTGATGTTATCAGCACTTTTGACATTATCTTATTTCCTGAGATTGCAGAACTTTTACTTTCTGCCAAGTTCAGAAGTGTTATGTGACTGGTTAAGAACACACGTCCATTAAAACACTTGATTTAATGAGAATGATTCTCTATGTTAAATATAAGGAGAATTAGGCTATGTTCATATTGTTGGCCAACGTGACCCAAATACAATTTTTTTTCTCATATGTGACTCAGATTTTTATAACAATGTGAACAGGCGAAGTCATATGGAATCTGATCTTTTCCAGTTCAGATTTGGGCCACTTTAAAATGTAGTCCAAATCTGATACAGATCGGGTCTTCTGAAATGCCTGAGTCTGGACACTCAGGTAGGAACTGATGCAACTTTGACGTCATTATAGAGCAGCTGTTTTCGCAGTTCTGCTGTAGACGGAGCTGCGGTGAATGAAAAAGCTCCACAAAAGCCATAATTATGGCAGACCTCTTATACTGCTTTTCCAGTATTATATTCTAGTTCAGTGACTTCTGTATGGCAGCTTTACATGATTCAAAGTTTAGAATTTTTTTTTCTTATACAGACTCTTCAGGTAGGCTTTAATTTCACCCTCTGTCAGAACAAGCTGTAGATTCTTCTGTCTCTTTAAGCCCCCCCCCTCTCAAAGCCCACAGTCCTCTGATTGGACAAGACCTGAAGCTTGTTACCAGGCTTTTGTTGTTGCTGGGATCACATGACCATATATGGAACACTGGCTCTGTCTGGCTTGGTATAGAGGGTGTGCGTTGAGGTCCCTTCCCCCTTCCGGAACACACTGGACTGAGTGGCAAAACATCTGTTACCATGGCTGCGTTTTGCAAACCGGAAGTAAAACAAGTGATTATTTGCTCAAATTAAAGGCAGACGGACTCGACAGTGACCCTTACTGCTTACCAAAGAACCAGCGGTCCAGCTCTTTCCCATTGTAGATGTGTGTGTTTAAGCTGATTCAAGCTAACACTGCTGCTTGTCTTTCTGCCACTCAGTGAGTGTAACTGTGTTCTGTGACATCATGCGCATACCCTCTATTACGTAGAAAGGAGCCGTTGGTAGAAAAAGCAGAGCATTCGGAACAGGAAGAAACCTAAGGTTTTTGCTCACAGTGATTTCTTAGGGCCCGTGTCTAAGCTCTACCTTGCTTTCATCTGCTCACAAATTCTCTTTCTTACTAAAGGATAGAAAGTTGTGAACACTTGTCATAATTTAGGAGAAAGGTGACCCGTTAAGAGTACCATGAAATACAGGAGTCTCCTGTGAAAATTGAGAGGTTTAGCAAATATAAGCTAACTGGAGCTAACCAGAGCTAACATCTGTGGCATCTTGTTTACCTCTGTACGACAGCATGCAGCATGTGACGTTTTATTCTTCTACACATGCGGGTTACATTTAAGCAATAATGTGGACTGTCAAACAACAAAATTGTATCTGGGAAAAAAATTGGAATTGAGCATTAAGGCCTGCAGTGTGACTGTAGCCTTGGATTGCCTTATGTGCTATGTTGCAAAGGGTTGTAAAAAGGGTCAAGAATACAACTGCTGTATAATGTATAACGTACTGTATAATCTGAAGCACAGCCTTGCTCTGTTGCAAATGTGAGCTGCACAGAACTGCTGAAGTTAACATAGATTTGTGATGAAGTGTTTTCAGTTAGTTCTATTTTGCACACGTATCTAACGGGTTCTGTGTCTTTTTGCGATTCTGTCATATCAGCAGAGCAAGGAATGAACAGCAGATTATAGGGCGGGGAAATTTTAAAAAATATTTGTGATTAAATGATGACATTCTTTCCAGAAATGTCTGATTACACAATTATGCGGAAGAGATGCAAAAAGTTTTAAACATTCAGTCCAGAAGTTTCTAACTGAATTAAAATGAATTATTAAAATGCCACATTTAAAGAGGAACTTTCCTAAACAAAGACACAAAGAGGAGGGAAGACTAAATCATCACCATAAAAGAAAAATAAATACAGAATGCTTGAAGGCCATACACCTACTGAATTATATTCTGGTATATTTTATATTTTAAATTGTCACCTGCTACCTGAGTTTTGTGTTTCTGTTGACATACCCTAAAAACATTTCCACCATAAAGTAAAATACACAGTTAGGTTTGGTCAAAATTAAGGCTATCATGTCTGTAGGTGGGCAAGTATCTTGATCACGCTGATCTGACCATGATTATTGACTTGGCTTTTCATCTACTCATAAATGTGGTTGTTGAACTTTTGTTGAAACAAAATTCCTGAGGATTAAAGAGTGATGACCCCAACCCCTGTGGTGGGATATGACACAAAGTCCTAAAACGAACCAACCTCCAATACCGAATCTCACTCCAAACTAATTTGAAAAGTTGGCAGCCCTGTATATATGTTTAGTCAATCCTTTAATGCCTCGCATTCCCATGATTTCCAACGTTTCCATCTGCAACAAGGTTTTCTATTTAAAGACACATGTAATAGCCCATATAGCTTTTGGAATGTAAAGAAATGCTATAATGTATTTTAATTATTATTTTAATGAAATACATAATTAAAGACCAAATAGCCTTGAAAAATGCCTAAAGTAAATCAAACAAAAAAGAAAAACAGCTTCAGCTTGATGCAGTGAGAACTAAAAGTGTTTTTTTTGTTCTTTTGTCATTTCCCATTGTAAGAGACACAAACCAGTTACTGGGACCTCCCGCATCAGAGCAGCAGTGAGAATTACTGTTTACAGAGCAGATCTGAGTAAACAATGGCAATTTCATTTCATGTTAACAGCATTTGGAGTGTAACTGACAAGAAGACTGACTGAACAAGAGAGTGGGCAAGTGAGAGAGACAAATTAAACAAACGTTTTTGGTTTTTAGGCAAACTATTTGGTTCTGTATATGGAGGAGATTTACTGGAAGAACATGCCTTTACATGCATGATTAAGATCAGTAATAACAGCCTCTTTTTAATGATTTAATATATTTCATTCATCCCGTGCCTTTCCTGAAGTGACTGTGACACAAATTGGACAATACAGTTGGAGTGTTGCCTTTGCTGAGCTGAGAGTGTCTACATCCATGTCAAATAAACAAGTATAGCGTTTTTAGCCGAATTTAAATAACCCAAGTACAACCCTGGCATCACCAGGGAAGATACCATATCTTCCCGTAAAGGTAGTCTAATAGACCTGCACTATTCATCCAATAAAGATGTAAATACACTGAAACACTATTAGGGGTAAAAGTTAGTCAAATTTAAAGTCCAGTGTGGTGTATTATAGAGCTAAACAAAAAGCCTGGCCCTGATTCCATCAAAATCAAATCCTTAGGCTCTTTTGCAAAGCAGTGTGACGAAATGTAGCTGCCAGTTTCCAGCAGGGTCAAATTCTTTGGACTGGGTCCCTAACAGAAACCTCTTTTCTTATCATTTACATGAATGTGCAATGGTGTCATTGACATCACTGCATGATTTCTATAGTAATGTCAATTGTGTGACTGAGAAACTGCATTCAAAAGAGCCTGGTGCTGCATGAGCAGATGTAGAGTACATCTCATTTCAGTGTCTTCGTTCTTCTGAATGCTTTCTTTATCCAGCACACTCTCCTCTCTTACACAGACACAGACACACACACCTCCGAGCATGGGTGGACATGTTGGCCCAATCCCAGTGTCCACACTCACAGACTTTGAGGCGCGTTCCTGGGAAGTCCATGAGGGCTTAGGGCTGTCCCACTGTCAAATCGTCAAGTGCGCGAGGGCTCTCCTTCGGACATTTTGAGCTCTTTTTAAACCCTTTTCATATGTCCACATTTCTGCAGACTTTGCCTAAGGGAACTGCTCACAGTTAAGAGCGGTATGATGTGAAACACCGGGGTTACCAGGGGACACCCGGAAGCGAGAGAAATATCGCGGCAAATCTGTCTTATAACAGAAGAAGAAGAATGGTAAACAAACAAGCATGGACACCAAGGCTGATGTTAAAATTTTTTGAATTTTTCTTAACATAGATTTAAGATGGTAACTAGGACACATTAAGTCATAGGAATGCAATCACATTACACACTTTACATTATAGTTTGTATATATTTGATTATTGACAAATGTAGATTGACATTTACCTCTCCTCCATTCTGTAGGACAAGAACCCGCAATACTTAAAAATAAGGAAAAAACATAAAATAAGTGTGCAACGTGTTTCAACGTTGTCAAGGTAACACGATAATGTGGCAAAGTGCTGTCCTGTTCCTGTTTACAGCATTTTGAGCCCTTGCAGCCTTTTTCAATCAATCACTTACCAACTGACGTCAAAGTCTATCAGGGCTTAGGGCTTAGGGGGGACATTGGGATTGGACCATTAATTCATGTGATAGTATATGCACATTAATTTATACACTTACAGTACACACATGCACAAACATGCTCACACATACACACATGGATGAACACTGTTCTTCTTCTTTAGAAAATGTGGAGAAAATGATAAGCCTACCACTACTGCATGTTTAGCCAATCAGCAATCAAAGACATAGCAATTTGGGAGGATTTAACCTACATTCCCAGCAAACTTCCCCTGGACAAAGAAATGCAAGAGATGTTGGGTGTGTCTCTTTCCCAACTGGATAGTTGAGTTTTCAGCGTCCAGGACTAAACAATAAAATCGACATAAAGAGATCAAACCAAATTAAACAGAGACATCTGGAGTTTGGCTGCTACGTCAGTGTTGGCTTACTGAAGAATTAGTTCACTGCAAGATAGAACTCTCTTGTCCAGCTTCTCTGGCCACTGGTACACACAATACATGCAACAAATGTGCAAACAAGACAAACAAAACAAAAAATTTGTCTGTTGCTTTGCTGCAGTAACAATTTTCGTGTATGTTAATACTACAAGAGCAGAAACAGAAAACACTGAACCCCATGAATATTATAGAGCTGGTTAAAGAAAGTGATATATTCTCTTTCTGTCTGCCCCCTTTAAGGTATGTCAGAGGTCAGGATCGGCCACACAGCAGCAGGTCTGGAAGCTGTAAAGAATTGTGTCATATAATCTTCAGGAGAAGAGTGCTGAAACATTGAGTGTGAACTGCTGCTCTCTCTCCCTCCTTACAGTGTGTATATATATATCATCTCGCACTGAAGGTTGAAGACAATCATGTCTCTTTTGACATGTGTTGCACTGACCACTTTATTTTACCTGACAGCAAGGATCTTTGCATTGCTGAAAAAAGCTAGGCAGAGGTTCATGAGATTTACCCCGATGTCAAAACTCTCCACACCGACACCCAAGACCAATCAGCGACAATCTGTGACAACACTGCCTAAACACTGATCGTAGACTTTAAACGAGCACTGCGTACCTCAACTTATAGGTCTGAGTTAGGGAAAGCGCTCTCTCCCACCAAAATGAAATACACCCATAATGAGATTCAGGGTCTTGAACACTTGTTTACATTAGTGGTTGTTGCTTAATTTTCATAGATGTGTATGATAAAAATAGAGTAGAGTAGAGAGGGTAAAAAAATGTGGACATAACCTTAGATCCATGTGTGTGGATTGTGAAACAAAAGCTACCGATCTGTCTTAGAATAAAAGTGCAACTGTTCCATGAGACAGATGAACACGAACATAAATGCTTTCAAAAAATGGTGTATCATCATCAGCATGTGTGAAAAGGAAATGCTCCATCTACATTGAATTGATTATGGTCACATACACATGAACACAAACTCTCCCATGACTATACACACAAGGTCACACACACGCAGAGAGCTCTGTTCCCCAGTGACCTTAGTGGGTGAAAGTTCCTGACACATAAGCACTTTCGTGACTGATTGGACCTACACAGTCAGGCTTCTGATCAGCAGAGTGGAAGAATTGCATTACAAACAAACTCTGCCCCAACACGCACACACTCACAATAAGAGCAACGAGAAGAGAGGGAGCGATAGGGTAGGACAGGAGGAGGAATTAATGGATTGCAGTGAAGAGGTGGAGAAGAAGGCCAAAGCTTCATCATCTCCCAGGGGTGCAGGCTGTGGTGCCTCCATTATGCATTCAGCTCCCTTTCTTTGGAAAAAAAAAATACACACACACACACACACACACCCCTTAGAAAATACAGCCCTGTCAGCCTACTTCAGCACACAGCCTGACCTTAGAGATACCATGTAAGGATTTTTTTTAATTTTCAGGAAGTCAGCATTAAATGATGAGGACACTTAATGAGTTTTGTTGTGCAGTATTAAAATTTTATTTACGGTTATTCAGGATTAGACATTAAGTGGATGGGATTATGACATTCATTAATATTAATGGGCAATTATTATACTTTATACATGACTTAAGAAAGTACCCTAAGTTTATTTAAGTAGTCAATAAAGCTAATACAAGAGCCCACGGGTTCGGTATTGACTACCAGCTACCCTCTATACAGCGTGCTAGCCTCGAAAGTCCAGCTGCCTTATTAGCTTGGCTCCTTGCATGCTGGCTAACTTTTATAAGCTGGGTCTCCGACATTGACAGTGTTGTGTTGGACAGATTTATGCAGCGGTGTTCCATGAGGGAGAGAGAGCGAGAGAGGTACTGGTGAATGCGAGAGAGAGGGACGAGCGAGAGTTAGTGCTGTGCGAATGCGCTATGGCGCTCTGCGATCAAATTCTAAGATTTTAAATAGGGTTAGTTAAAAAAAAAAATCGAAAATCAATCTGTGGCGGTAGTGTTTATATTGTAGCGGGCCGCCACAAATAAATGAACGTATGGCAAATGTATGTTTGTGTGTGCTTTACATGTTTTTGGGGTGAGCTAGTACAGTAGACAGAGCAGAGAGACAGTCTAGAAGCAGCATATTTGCTGTTTGGGTAAAGCAATGTAATGACTTTTACTGTGAAGAACGACACTGTGCACACTTCTAAGAATATTCCGAACACAACATATTTTATGTGCTTCAGCACATTCAGTGCCTTATACATTTTCATTTCCTGTGTCAGTATTTGTTTTACTTAAACAGTTTTTAACTCAGACCGACAGTGGTGATGTCAGTTTGTTCATGTGTTAGTCTCAAGAGCTGCTATAAAACAGGGTGTGATTCTTGGTCACCCAAGAGTTATTCATAATGGCTTTGGCGAATCTCTAATTTCCCTTTGAGCAACACATCAGTCCTTGAACAGTTTTCCATTCAAATTTGCTGTTAGTATTCATAACTGTTAGATATTGAATTTGACTTTTTTTGTTTACCCCTTGACCTTTTCGCTAAAATCACTGTCAGTCGAGGTTTTCCACTTGTACACAAGAAATATCAAAATATATTTGGTGTGAAAAGGTCAGACTAAGGACAGATACACGCAAACATATCTATAAACGTTCTCAAAAACACATTATGCTCAAGATGTCCAGAACCAAAATTGGACTGTCACCTTCATAGACTCATGACAGACGTGAGCCTGCACTTCAGGTGTTTTCTATTCGTATTACAAACTCAAACACTACAAACCACACTAGACAGGACAGTGTTAGAAGAAAAGAATATTTCAGCGCTTTGGGAAATACACTTTCTCGCCAGGAGTAAGATAAAAAGCTTCTGTCAGTTGCTTCTGTATGTGTTTATCTGTGCCAAAATCCATAGCCGCTTGATTCAAATTTTGTGCATTAACAACCTGCTTTGATTATGTATATCTACAACTGGACTAACTAACTGATTAGTTGTAACCACTAACAGACAGCAATCGCCTCACCACAGATTTGTTCCGCAAAGATGAAAACACCACAGTAACGCCATCAGGTGGAGTCATCCACAGCCCACGCTACCCCAACGCTTACCCCCGGAATCTGCTGTTGTCATGGAAACTGCTATCACCACCAGGGAGTCGCATACACCTGGAGTTTGACGGACACTTTGGCCTGGAGGAGGCTGAGAATGGACTGTGCAGGTAAAACACTGAACGTTAGAAAAAAAAGATAGATGAGAAAGATGAAATTCAGAAAAGAAGATTAGAGCAGAAGATAGAGAGAAGTCAACAGGGTGACATAAAATCCCTTTAGAACAGCAGACAAAAGGTCAGAATACTTGAATGGAGAAAAGGTATATAGCGTTGATGAATTACAGGTGGTTGTAAAGGGGAAAAGTCAGATGAAAGTAACACAGATTAAAGAATATGAGAGAAGAGATGATCGAGAGGACTCTTAGGAGTGACAAAAATGGATAGGAAAAGTTTATTGAGTGGAAGTCTCAAGTAGGGCATACAACATTAACAGTAAAATATGTGCAAAATGATTTGTTAATGTACTGTAGTTACTCATCATCACAGGTTTGATCACTAGAGCTGAAGTATCTTTAGACGCTAAGTTTAAGCTAAACTGGGATTAATTGTGTCAAGGACCTAAATATAGGCTAATACATTATTGTTAAAGGAAATATTTTTTATTACAAGTTGGATCTTATTTTTGTAGTGCAGACCATAATTTGTTTTTTGGTTATGGTAATAACATATTCACCAAAGTAGTCACTGAGATATGGAAAAGTCAGACAGGGTAAAAAGCAGTCAACCAACAAGTAGTACAAGCATACAAGCAGTAAGACGTTCAGAGAGGTTGTAAATAAGGCAACACTTTAGCCAAATTATCCAAACCACCATGAGGTATAGTTTGACATTTTTATAATTATGGATTATTAGCTTTCTTGCCGAGAGTTAGATGAGATTAATTGTACTAAGGTGGAGCCAGAAGCCAGTTAGCTTATTTTAGCATAAAAACTGGAAATAGTTAGACACAGCTATCCGGGCTTTGTCCTAAGATCACAAAATCCTCCTACCTGCACCTTTTTAAAGCTCACCAATTAACACATTATATCTTGATTGTTTAATCCATACCAAAACCAAATTGTAGTGAAGGCTAGCTGTTCTCCTCTGTGTCTGGTCTTTATGCTGAACTACAGGCTCAACCTTAATATTTAGTATACGGACATGACAGGGGTATTGGTCTTCTCATTTAGCTCTTAGCAAGAAAGTGAATTTTGCATTGCACAATCTGGCCTTAATTTAGTCAAAGAAAACACACCTAAAGTGAAGGTAATAACCATTCATTGCAAAGTATGCTACTTACACTACATTACACTATATGGTAAAATACTGTATGTCAAATTTGTCTGTTAAGTGATCATTTTACTGTGTGCTTTTGTTTTCTCATTTTGTAGCCATGTCTGAATTCCCAGATGACAGAACTTAGCGAATGTTGTTAGTAGGAAAAAATAAGAGGAACAAAAAAACAGAAAAAAAGACCTAAGTTTATCACTGATTTTCCAAAAAAATCTTTCTTCCACATGAGGACATACACTCAACACATTGATCCAATCATATTTTTTAAGTTTCAAAGTCACACCTTTTTTCTTTTCTTAACATAGGTAGTTTTTATCTTTCATCTTTCCCTCTTCCCTCCCATGCATTAATGCACCTCTCCATCTCTCTATTTGGCTCTCTCTCCCGCTCCAGGTATGACTTTGTTGAAGTGGAGGACCAATCAGAGACCAGCACTATAATTTGGGGTCGCTGGTGTGGGCAGAAGGCACCATCTAGTCTCAACTCCAAAACCAACACTCTCAGAGTCACCTTCAAGTCTGATGATTACTTTGTTGCAAAGCCGGGATTCAAGGTCTACTACTCACTGCTGGTGAGTGTCACTCAAACAAACACGCACACTATAACACACACACAGCTGGTGATGAATCATGAGCTGCTATTTAGGACACAGCTTAAAGTTTTCATAATTTTTTTGTAACATCAATTCAGCCTGTGTACCACCGCAATGTTATAGGTAAAATGCTTCTTTTCACTTTTTTACCTCAACTTGGCAAAAGAGAGTGATGGGATAATGGGGAGAGATAAATAGATAGGAGAGGAAGGGAGAGATGGAAGGATTTAGTAACTGTGTCGGTAAAATGCCAAAATGTATTAGCCAACTGTTCTTTTCTCACACGTCCACTCGACAGTAGAGGAGAGATGGAAGGATAGGGGAAGGAGGGCAGGAGGGAGGATGAGAAAGGGTTCTCTTAAAGCCTGTCAAAGGAACAGATAGGGAGATTAGATTTGTCATTTTGTCAGGAAGAGGAAAGAAGAAAGAGGGACCCTGATTTGAAGATGTTCTCCCACCCTATAATCAGAGGGGAAAGGGGAAGAGAAAGTGCAGCAGAGAGACAGAGAGGCATTTAAAGATGTTCCTTTGCTTCCTGTTTTATGAGTGCAGAGAGAGAGGGGAAGAGACAGCATCACAGACATAGCTGAAGTGGAGGCATCGCTTATTATCTGAGAGAAAAAGTGCTAAAGGGCAAGACTGATGGAGGGAGAGAAAAAGAGAGAGACTGTATTTACAGACGGTCCTTCACTTTCATAGTCATTTATATATTACCGCTCCTGAGAAAACATTTACCCTGGCTGCGTCCTTGTTGTCAACAAATCCCATGAAATGACCAAGACCTGCCAATGATGTCTGCACTATGGCTAAGTTCAGACTGGAGGCCAAAGTGACCCAAATCCGATTTTTGTTGCACATATGTGGCATTATATGTTCACGTTATTGTTTAAATATGGCCCTTATCAGACTCCAGTGTGTACTGTCCATGGCCTAAAAGTGACATATTTGCTAACCCTCCCAGTTTTCACGGGAGACTCCCGTTCAACATCCCACCCCTCCTGTGACGCATGGTTTCACTGTAGTATGTGTATTCAGAGCCATTTAGCAATGGACCTTCAAAATAATAATAATAAAAACTGTGTGAACGTGCAATAAAATAATTTGTCTGCGTTAATTAATTAATGCATTAACA
>JAPMOB010247698.1:0-45626 GCA_029875015.1 Lepomis gibbosus
CAACATAAGGAGTATAGGAGAGGAAAGGTTAAGGATAAAAACACAATACTATAACAATAATAGTAATAATAATAATAATAATAATAATAATAAAAGAGCATACATAAAAGATTAAATGTAAGAGGACACAATTTTCTGCCATAACAATTATCCACAAATCTTCCCATGCACACATTTAAACTCATCACAGCCCCCTTCAGAGTGAATAGCTCATTATTATTTTCTAAAACAGCTCCGTACACAGCATGGTTCCCAGCGTCAGGGATCCAGCATACACTGTGCGCACAATTATTAGGCAAGTAAGCATTTTGACCGTATCATCCTATTTATGCATCCTTTCCAACTCCAAGCTGAGGTGTACGTGGTGAGTGTGGCCTAAGAAGATCACCCTATGTCAAGGTGTGCATAATGATTAGGCAGCTTCTTTTCCTCAGGCAAAATGGGCCAAGAAAGAGATTTAACTTACACTGAAAAGTCAGAAATTGTAAAATGCCTTTCAGACGGATGCAACACTCTCGAAATAACTAAACTTCAATCAAACGTTCGCTAATAATCAACTGAACTCACAGTATCAATTTTAGCTCATACAATCTGCAAGAAATGCTCAATTAAAAACACCTACTCTCACAGATGGCGTCCTCACACTACTGCTTTCTTTCAGTCCTCATTCTAACTTGATTAACAGACATGACTTGCAGTTCCTTTGAATTGCTGTGGCTTGTGTACTCCTGGGTCTGGGGCCTGTACCACGAAGCAGGATTTCAGCTTATCGAAGTAACTTCGGGGGTTAAACCTGGGTTTTCAGTACCTCAACGGTGGTTCACTTCTTACCTGGGTAGATCGCCATGGTAACTTATGCTGAACGGCTAACCTGCTCCGGAGCAAGTTATGTTCCAGATAAGAGATGAACTCTATAAAAACTCCGCCTACTGACCTGATCAGCTCTCTTGGAAATAACATCCCCATCTGTAGGAGATCCCACCGACTGTTTCATACGCTGCTTTTATGTTTGTTGCCGTTATAAGGAGCAACTTTTTTAGGCTATAGCGATATCATCCTGCAGAGACTGACTGAAAGCCTTGTAGCCTAAGCTACTATTATACAGGTTTTTTTTACAGTAAGCTTTGAAATATGTTTTATATTTTTTATTTCCTCCCCAGCCTGTTTCACACAGCCTGTCACAGCTGTTAAAATAAATGGGTTTCATTTTCTTGTGTGAGGCTGAATATTATGAGCAGTTTGGCGGGGACACTGAAAAAGATTTTAATATAAACGTAGGCTATTAGGTTAGTATCTATCCGCACCACCTTTTGCGATTTGGGCGCAGGTATTGAGGTGAGTTTTCAGTAGCCTAAATGTTGAGATTCAGGCTTTCAACCACTATTTGAGCACATTTTATGGCAAGAATGGATTTTTTTTTTGTTTTGTTGCTGTGTGAGGTTAATTTAGAAGAATGTTTGGAACACTTGAGTGTGTTAAATGAATTAATCTCATTTTTGAAATGACGAGAAGTTCTTAAAAGTGAGGTGGAACGACCACTTATTCATTGCCCGAGTGACTTAATGTGGAAACGCTGACACACAGCCGAGCTGAAAGAATATTTTCATAGACTCCATAAGAACACATCAAATCAACGCATTATTAAAGACTACGCCTGTTCATTTAGGCATCCTGTCTGCAGCTTTCTGTCTCCCTGCACGTGTCAGCTTGCAGCTGTGTTACATGTTGTATTTCTAGAATGTTTGGTTACTCTGTACAGTGCGGTGTCACACTGATTTATCGATCCACTGTCTACATTAGAAGGTCAAGATGTTGGAGTGTGTTATTGCCGGAAGTACAGCAAGGTTACCTGCAGTGTTTTGTAGTGGAGATGGACTACCTCCACTAACAACACACCAAATAAAAATGAACGAAAATGTTCCGGGGGGAAAAAAAAGTATTGTTTTTGCAAAAGTAGGTAATGGTGAGAGCTTCGGTTTAAAAGCTGTTAGCAAGTCAGACAGACAAACCATCACATTTTCCCTCATTCTGAAGTCTGCATGCATTAAGCTAAAAGTTAAAAAAGCAAAATGTTACCCTTCATTCACTATAAAGCGATTTTAATCAATCAAGTTTCCCTCAGCACTGTTTCATCCCTATTGTAGAGCCCAGCAGTCATTAAGGTGAGCGGTGCTGCAACAACAGCCCAGTGTAAAGTTCAGTGAAGAAAAGTCTACTTTATTTTGGCTTATACCGATCCATTAAGATGGACGATCCATGGGACCTCTCTGCTTATTCTATCCTGCAGAAGCCATGTCTTTAATAGCTGTGGCTAACCTGTGGTAACCTAGGAAACAATGTCACTACTTGAGCCAGAATAGATTTTTATATTCTATGGTTATATTAATGTTATTTATGGAGCTGTTTTCACTGCTGCTAGACCACACTGTTAATACAGCTGCAATGAAAATGTTGTTTTCGAAAGGCTGAACGCCAACAAGTATAGATTAAAGCATTCTTCTTTTTTCAATAAAATTTTACTTTACAACGCGCTGAAGTTATTGGAAATGTTTGTCTCACACAATGTCTGAAACAATCCTATGTAGCTGCCACACCCACTCTTCTTCCACATTCTGTGTTCCTATTTAAAATGTTACCTTAAATGACATCCTCAGTGTTCCTCTACAAACAGGAGCTGCCCGCATAATATAAAGCTCCGAACCCATAAAATAATGACTTTAGCTCACACGATCAACAGATTTTCTCTTACTTCAATGTCAATTCTATCTACAAATTATCAGTCAATTTGGTCTCACAACATAGTGCCCTGCTTGACAAAACATGGTAACAAAATAACAAAGCAAAGATGGAGAAACCTCAGGGGGAGCTACATTTATAAACTTTAAGCCTTGTATTACATCCCATGTATCACCTATAATAAACACATACACTCGGTGAACACGTGAATGATAAAAAGTGCAATGAAGCTCAGAATTTACGCTGTTTGGAACCAGTACCAGAATTAGTAACTTTTCCCTGCACATACTGCCTTGATGGCTGAGTGATCGAGCCGTTTTTCTATTATTAGAACACTAAAAAAGGCGAGTTGAGCTGGTACCGTGCAGTGGAAAAGGGCTTTAAGCCTGGGGCTGAAATGATGAGTGAGTTCATGATTTTTGATAAATCCTTTAAGTCATTTATAAATTTTGTTTTTTGACGTTCTTAGACTAAAATAAAAACTGAATGAGTAGATGGCTGTAAGCTGCAGTTCCTGCTCATTGACGAAGTTTTTTCGAAACCCCTACACACATTGTCAATATTTATATTAACAAGGCCCCGTGTCTCCCTGCAGCTGCTGGGCATCATCCTGAGCTGTGTCTTCTGGAACCTGCTGGTGGACATGAGCGAGTCGGTTGACATGGTGGACTTCAAGCTGAAGAAGTCTGAGATTGAGTATAGCGAGCTGGACCTGGCCGGCGCCGGCTGGTGTATGTGCCTGCCGAGGGACGGCGGCTACCTGCCCGTCCCCGTGTCTGAGCCCGAACTCGACCCCATTGACGCTCACCTATTGAAGCTGAAGAAGCAGCCGCCCCTAACACACGCTCAGCTCCGAGAAATGCAGCAGTCCAGATCGGCCACTGGGCTGGACGAGGTAGACATTGGCCGGAAGCAGAAAAGGGAACACTGAGTGGTCTTTTTGCCCTTTCTTGCCTTTTGGGTTTTTACCCTGTTTTTTTTTTCTCTCTCATTGTGATTATTGCATTTGTTGGATTTGTGTTGCACTACTTAATGGTTGAAGCTGTCAGTAATTGGATTAAGAGAAATTTGGTCAGCTAAAGGGATTAGAAGTACTACTTTTGTTGCTGAATTTGTTTACAACAAAAATTGAAGGAACAATAAGCAACACTGACCTCTTTATAAACATTTCTTTTGTGTTTGTGACAGTTGATGTTCAAGGTTTTATGGCATTATATCACATTTTATTAAAAAACTTTAGCCTTTGAAATTGAGCTATGTCTCATGTGCTAAAGCTTACCTCAGGCTGTTTTGAAAATAGCCCAGTAGTCAGAGGGACAGTACTATTTGGTGTATAAATTATTGGTAGCTTGAAAAGACATTTTTCAGTGTTGGAGAAATAGGAATAGCCAAGTATGTCTTGCGTGTAGCGTCTGTGACGGATGTATACAGTTTGTGTATTGTTTCTTTCAATTATGATTTCAATTTAATTTTGTGCAATCGGTGTACATTGTAAGACTGGTAGTTGTGGAATAACATGGGATGCATGTTTTGTACTGTATATGAAGTAAGTTTAAAATAAACAAAAACAGAAAATCTCAGTTTACATGTTAGGCTCTCATCAGGAGGGGGCTTCAGTCTATTCCATTTTAACTAAACTTTTTATTCCATCTTTTAAAGGAACAACTAAATGGATTATCCAGACTGGAAATCCAGTTAAAAGCTACTCTGATGGTTTTTTGTATCTGATTTATGCACTGTTTTGAGCTTCCCCCTAGCTCCTGCCTTGTATCAGCACTACTGTTCTTGTCAATAAAGCTGAATTTGTCTACTGATTTCTGTGCTGAATTTTGTGCTGACAGAAGGATGCCATACATTTGAAATTCAAATAATTTTGTCTCCAAAGATGATAATACTCTGCTCCAGCTCTTTGCCCATTTTTTGGATTAGCTGGAGTCAGGTACTGCCAAGATGGTGACGACCAGAGCCACCGGGAGCCGCACAAGTTGAGCTTTGGGGGACGTCACAAACGCTACGTCCGTGTTTGATACAGTCTGTGGCCTTGGCATGTAGATCAAGTGAATAGTGTGAAACTATTTGCAGGAGTGTGTAACGTGTTACCCACGTGCACAGCTAAATTAGGAGCCACTCGTAGGAAAAATAGCTCCATAGCCCTACTAGAGGTTGACTAGTGGACAAGGTTTTAAGTACCAATAAGGATTTGTATTCTATGGTTTATGTACTGGTGTTATTTTATTAGTTTTTAGTTTATTTTTTTACTGTAAAGCACTTTGTGAACGCTCTTGTCTGTGAAAGGTGCTATTTAAAAAAAAAAAAAAAAGTATTTACTAGAGGTCAAAAACCTCACAGGGAACGAGCCAGGAGCTGAGTTTGTACAATGATAGCTTGAAATCCTACTGGAAATTTTGAAATGGAAATTTGTTTTAATCCATTAGCGATACAGCCTCCTCCAGTTTGCACGTTGCTGTATCCTTAGGCAAGATACTGAACCCCAAATTGTTTCTGATGGCTGTGTGATTAAATGTATTTGTTTTCCGTTTCTGATGAGCGGTTGGAATCTTGCATGGAAGCCTCTGCCATCGGTGTGAATGGGATGTGACAGATAGTGTGAAATGTACTCTATAGGTACAATCCATTTACAATTATCTTGTCATTTAAAAACAAGTGAACAGTGCTACTTGTTTTCATGCTCGAGCAGGCTCAGATGCCCTCCTGCAGGGTGCACTGCCAGGTTCTGATCCAGCCCTGTTTAAGTTTGACATTTTGTGACTTCTTATAGCAGAGTTAGATGAGAAGAATGATATTATTTCTTGTCCAGTTGACAGCAAAGCAGTGTCCAGTCGTTAAATGGTGCTGGTTTTGTTTCAACATTGTAGGAACACACATTAAGCGGTGGTCAGGAGCTCCCTCCCAGAAAATGATGAGCTTTAAACATTTTATTTACTGCCTACTGGAGAATTTTTCTGTATTGCTTTCAAATTCTCCTGTAGATCAACTTTTCTCTTTATCATCCTATTTCAGCAGGTTTTTCTGCTCACATTTCTACTATTATGGTAATAGCCCCTTAAGACTGTCAGACACAGAACTGTTACTTTTGGATGGAATTATAATGAAAATCAACTATTCCCCTTTTCGCTGGGGACCCCCTGAAACCCTCTCAAGGACACCTGGGGGCCCCCGTACCCCACTTTGAGAACCACTGTATTATAGGACCAGTTGCCTGTTGCTGGACTGTTACAGGAAATGCTCATATGTGTCCTTCTGACAGGCATTGACAAACTACCTATTTTTTCATTTAGGTCAGAAGACTTTGTTGTTTTTGACACTTTGACGTTATAGAACAAAGAAATAAGATACAACATGTTAATTAATGAGTTTTTGAGGTGCTGGAAAGCGAATTTTGTCAGTGTTTCCCCTACTTCTGGTCTATTTGCTAAGCTAACCAACTGCTGGCTGTAGCGTCTTGTTTGGTGTACAGATGTGAGAGTGGTTTGTTTTTTTTCTAATTGTCAACAAGTAGGTGAATAAGCTTCTTTCCCAAAATGGTGAACTTTCCCCTTAAGTTTATCTCCACCAAAATAATTCCCAGTAAAATTACTTCAAAAGGCAAAAGTAAACATATATTTGTAAAATGACAAAAAGCTCCCTACTCTTGTATCCCCCTTTCTCCTGTTTCACACACTAAGATGCACCAGCCGTATTAATTCAATTCACAAGCAGCACATGAATGCACACAGCTCTCTTTCCTCCTGCTGGTCCTCTCTCCTCATTCACTTCTCACCTCGCTCTTTCCTTCAGCATGATGATCAAGAGACTGCGGGTGGAATAATTATGGTGAGGAGGTGAGTTGCGTCAGCTAAAAAAGAAAACACTAAACAGCCTGAGTGCAGGATGCGCACACTTCAAAACAGTGATTATGATAATATGGACATGAATGTTATTGTTATGATTAGAAAGGGAAACATGTCCACAGTTTCCACACCATTATAAGGGAAGAGGCTCGGGTGTTCGGTGGCTCAGTATCAACATCATTTGTTGCAAAGAGCACATGTATTGAGCTGGGCTAATATACAATTTCCAGGATTCTTGGAAAATTGCTGAAATTACGCTGACAGCGGGCAGCAAATACTGTAAACAACCTTCAGCCATACACTGGTGGCACAGATGGTGAGCAGCAGAAACAGACAGATTCATCAATCAAAACCAAGATGACAGAGTCATCTTGGTTTTGATTATTATACCATTCCCGTCATCATCATTCCCTGTATCAGTACTATTAAAATGAGAATAGTGATTTTTAATGGACAAGGAGAGGCAGAGTTCACTAAACAGTATATCTTTGAATTTCTGCTTCCACAACACAACCTAAATAAATATATAACTCTGATGATGATAAAGTGATAAACTGCTAATGAGACGACATCAAAATGTAAATGCAAAAGGAACATTGCTCCTGTGTGCTCTGATTTTTTCTGATGTTTGCTGGATCTCTACGCTGTTAGCAACAGAGCAATATCAGTATTTTCTAATAACGGTGTCTCAAATGTCAATGTGAAAATCACATAAAAATATGAGTTGTGTAGATTCAGATAATCATCACCTGAATCTGCAACTCCCCTCAGCTTTACGCAGCTTTTTAATGAGTTTCTTCTTGTTGTTGAGCTGCTCGGCCCACAGCTTTACTGCTTTGGTTCACTCTCGCTCTCATAGCAGCTTTTTTCGGCTGGAGCTGGCAGTTGCTTTTAGAAAAAAGCAGCAAGAACTCATTGTACGCTACCGGCTCAGCAACAAACATCACATTCGCAACTAGCTTATGAACATAGTGGAGCATTTAGCAGCTGAGTCTGATGATTCCCTCTGGAGTTTGTAGAGACCAAAGACAGAACTAAAAGAGAGTGAATATTGGACTTACATTCACCAAGTGACACAAACATGACTCCAAATGAATGATAATGTTGCTCTGTAACTGCTGGATGTTGGATGAAAAAAAATTAGCAGGTTTAAAATCAAATCAAATCATTGAACTAGGAGCCATCAGAACCCTGCACTACCAAGCTGATGCATGTCAACAAGTGCCCAGGCTCAGGAGAAGGAATGTAAACTGCTTAAGGATGCACTGAAAGCTTGTGGATCAACCACAAGATCACCAACACTTTGGGTCATGAGGAAAAGAAGAGTAAACAAAACTTCATCATGATTCCATATGTGTCTGGAGTGTCAGAGAAATAAAGACCACATTCCAACGGTTTTTTAAAACCCAAGAACACGCTAAGACAGATTCTGGTCCGGCCGAAAGACTGCACACCCAAACATAAGAAAAGCAATCTAGCACATGCTGCCCAGTGCAGTGAGGAATGCTCAGGTCAAGACTCAGCAGTCTACTTATATTTGAAGGACAAGGGACAATTTCAGTGACAACATTGTGTTGTTGTGTTGTGTTTTGAGTAATGTTTATTACATAAATATGTAGGCCACCTGTGGTAGTTATTTAATTTACTTCAGTTAAGTAAAGTCACTGAGCAAAGCCAGTATTTATCTCTCCAATTGAAATATATAATTGACATTGAAAGGATTTTCATACATTTTTGTTACCTTGCTGGCCACAGAACAATGTGCTATATCTCAAAGAAATTCTACCAAATGCCAATAACACGAATTACAGATCACAAAAAAATGATTATAATTTGTGTCCTCGGGTTACTTCCAGAGTGGCCTTGTTGGTAGACTTGGACAATGCTGCAATATTTCCTGGTTACATCAATGGCACACTGGTCAGAGAGTTGTTAAAGAAAGTTGTTAATTATTTAAGTGGATTTATTGCTTTTGATGTATTCTTTAATAATAAAGGATCATGTGTTGCTCTTTCATTAGAAAGTGGTTTATATATTTGTTGGTATTAGTGCACATTGGCACAATTTGTACTTGTATTACAGTCCCAGTTCACTGGATCAATAACTACTGTACATTCATGAAACAACAGGGAGAGGATACCACAGTGTTCTTTGGCCTTATATTTTGCTAGGAGCTTGGGAGAGAGATTGTTTTATTGTTTTATTACAGTATATTGAACTATTTTTACTGACACATTAACATATAAGCAGTACTTTCATTTTGTAGTTGTTTGAGGTCATTTAACTGCTTTATATGCTGCTTTATGAATTGATTTAACTCATTTTTACACAGAACAAGGACTGTGGATTCTTTTACTCATCAATTAGAGAAGAGCTTTGGGAAGTCAGCAAGAGTTGGTGGGTCACTGGGTGGTGGTCATTGAAATGACATATATTAAAGAGAAAGATGACTGCACACTGAGCATCTATGATTTCATCACCTACATTTTGACCCCACTTGGTCTTTCTCAGGGCAATATGAACAGGAGGGATGATTACATCAAACTAAAAGGCTTTCAATGTTAGTATGGGCCCTTGATATTGTTTTCAGACATAGTTTTAAACTAAACTTTAATCTCTTCATTTGAAAAGCATCGAGTATCGAGTGGTGTTAAATAAATTGAGTGGTGTAAAATATTTCCAGCAGAGACTGGAGAGGAGGTATAAAGTTACAGAAACTAGAAATAGTGCTTGAGTTAATACTTTTTTTACACTGTCATATATGAAGCAGCCAACACAGCAGAGCAGATCCTGGTTCAGTGTCAATAGTACCTGAAAACTTTAGTGCAGGACTTGAACCTCTAGGGTAGGCAATAAATTTCAGAAGCATTTTTTTGCACTCACTGTGCATGAAAATGTGTTTTGGGGGAGTGGCTTGGGAGGTTGGCGTGCAGGTGTAAAGACCATAATAAAGTCACTAACATCAGTCTCTGGCATGTCTGTGTCAACTACCTCTCTTAACGTTAGCAGGACAGGCAAGTGCCCACGCCTGTGTGCACCCGTGACTGAATTACCTACATATCTGGCATCAGTTACAGGGAAAGCCTGACCAAGAAATCGGCAGTCAATTTCACACTCAATGCTCCATGTGCTGTGGGGTAAAACGACAGATTTGATTCTTTTACCGCTAGCTTCTCACTCAGGATAGAGATTTCTTGCACTGGATGGTTACACAGGGGCTTCTCATGAGATGGATCCCAAGTGTCTCATACTCGCAGGGATAGTTTGAGATTTTTGAAGAGTGGGTGTGTGAAGTATTTCTCCGTAGGCAGTGTTTTACCTGCAGTAGATGGCAGTCAGTGTATCCCTAGTTTGGAGAAACAGAGTTGTGCCTGCAGGGAAGTGAAGCAATGTACTGCTGCAGACAGGATCAGCAGCAAAATGTATTTTAGCCACCTAAAGAAAAAAAATCTCAAACTATCTCTTTAATCATTTTATAGTTTCATCGCTCTTATAACTCTTCGGATATGCACTCCCACTCCATTAGGTTTTAACAGACTACCTTTAATAGCCTCTCTCCAGTCTTCTCCGCTCTGTGAGTTTGTGCAATGAGGGAGGCAGAGGGATTATCATCGACACAATCAGCTGAGCGAGCTTCAATTGATTTGTTTTTAAAAGCTGGGAGTTTTTAGAAACAACAAGTAACCATGATTTGTCATTTTGAAAACTCAAATGCCCCCACCCACCCACATACTGACTCTTAGAAATCATGTCTTCTGTGTTCGGTAGTTTTCACAACTTATTTTGTGATGAAGTCATTTTCTTTCTGGGTTTGGCTACTTTTCCCTCAGTGTGTCCTCTCTATCTCAATTCCAGTTACTGATTTTTGCAAGATAATGAAGCCCAGCCTGCTGTACCTGCAAACACATAATAAGCATAATACTTCTTGAATTTTTTTTTTTTCTTATATGCTTTGTGTCCCTCCAGCTCCAGGGTTGATGAATAGCCTCCAACTTAACAGGCATTTACGACACTGTGTGGATGAGTTAGGAATGCAGTGTAATCATTTAAGAATGACACTAGAATGCCATACATCTTTTAAATATCTGCACCTAAAGCTATAAAATATAGAAGTTCTTCTAATTTGTTCAACACCTAGGCCAAGCAAGGGCATTTTAAAAATACCAGCCTTTGTTCCGGTATCTGTTCGTGTTCTGTATATGGTATTTTTGCCATGTGTTGATTTGCAAGCAGACATGACCATTTGTCAGTTGCCTTTGTCTCATTTTGCAGCCAAACTCTTCAGTTCAGCTGTAATGAGTTTGTTTCCTAAGTGCAGGACCATGTGGCCTTCAGTCTGCTCAGTGGTGAGGAAGATCAATAATGATGGTCCTCTTGCAGTGGTGGAAGGCTCAAAGCTGAAACGGTCAGGCAAATAACAAAAAGCCCATTTTTCCCCTTACCCCTGGTGGTATACAGGCATGTAGGTGTTTGTTTTTTCTTTGCTGAAATCTTGAGGGTTACAAAAATCTAAGCAACAAGGAGTAAGCCTACTGGTTCCCTTCTGGGAAATATTGTTGTCCATGTGTGCTGGGTAGTGGACCCCTCTGTAGGCATGACGTCCTTGGCTTGTATTTATTAGGGGATGAAGGGTTATGGGACAGGCAGTGAAGGACTTTTCGAAAATGTTAATTATGAACAGTAATCATCAGACTTTGTGGCTCCCAGTAGATGGCTACAGTAGCATTATTGATCTATCTCTATGTTCCGCCCTCTGGAAATCCTTGTTTATTCTCAATAAAAAGTATCCTAGAACATGTACAGTAGCACTCATAAGCCTAATGATAGCATTACCGAGGAGCTCATCCTGTCATTGAAACAAGAATATATGGCATACCTTGCTGAAACATGTAGTGACTATGCCATAAGCGGAGAAATAAAAGGAGTGAAAGATGAGCACACACAGAGGTTAATAGCTTGCATGGTGCGTTGAAAGTTTTCAGGCTGTCTCCAAAAATAATTTGAATTTGCTAAATAGAGCCTGTCCTTCACAGAAAAACAAACATATAGGTTGTTTTCGCCACACAAAATTATCACTCATGCAGTGGTGGAAGAAGTACTCAATTTGCATACTTAAGTAAAAGTACAGATCTCACACGAAAAATGTTACTCAAGTAAAAATCATCCAGCATAAACCTACTAGTAAGTGAGTAAAGTAAAAGTCAAACTGTACCTGGTTTTAAAAATAATTAAATAATTAAAAAGTAAAAAGTACTACACATGCAAATCCATTGATGTTGGAAAAAGCAACGTATCTTTTTAAATTCACTCAAAACAGGTTTGAATACAGCATTATAAGTTAGAGGGAATCACAATAAGGATAAGGATAAAGTGCAAGGTTAAATGGACCTCTGCACAGTCCTCAGTCCTCATGAAGTCTGATAAGACTAGGGGCCAATCTGTTGGATCATTTGGTAGAGCACCAACTGTTCCATCAGGGTCTCAGCTGCTTGTATCTGATGCTGGCTGTGCATTTCTATCTGTGCTCATATTGGCTGAGGCTGCCTGTATTTCTCCTGGGTCTGACCTGCTAAAGACATCGGGACTGGGTCTGTGCTTGTAATGGCTGAGGGTGGATGTGGATCAACTGGGCTTCTACTGGCTGATGATCCAGCATCTTCTATATTGACAAACTTAAGCATAGCCCCTGGAAATTATAGATATTTTATTTCTTTATTAATCCATGTTATTTCATTACTTTCTATTTTCCAGAGTTGTAACTAAAACT
Source organism: Lepomis gibbosus (assembly GCA_029875015.1). Classification (NCBI taxonomy): domain Eukaryota; kingdom Metazoa; phylum Chordata; class Actinopteri; order Centrarchiformes; family Centrarchidae; genus Lepomis; species Lepomis gibbosus. The sequence continues at coordinate 12,355 of JAPMOB010247698.1, forward strand.
TAAACTGAGAGACAGGTAATCTCTGTCTTAATTTCAAGTGGTGACTGCCTTTGAGGAGTGCCATCACACCGTTTCATTTTGTGCAGGCACACGTGGCCGCATTTCCATGAGCAACACGGTTATCTATCTTGAGCGACAGTTTATAAACACGGTGGCGTGTCGGCGTTTATCAAACGTAATAAATAGTTGTATTTCACTATGACATTGTTCACTGTCTGACAAGCAACCAATACACAGAGAGACAAAACTGTGCTGCTCAGCTCGGTTAGCAGCGCAGACAGACAAAGAGAGATTCACAGCAGCTGCACATTAACTTAACATTACTGTTATCTGCTGACGTCAGAATTTGAAAGGAAAGAACACAAGAAGGATAGTCCCTCTAAACGAAAGTAACAAATCTGATGTCCTCATTGTGTCTTTTTAAGTTCCTTAATGCCTTGCTTATTGCTCCCCAAAAGCAGTTGGCAGCACTGGGGAGATGTCTGTGAGCTTGTATTACATTACTGTCTATGCTTGGACAACCAGGCTGGAGGTTTCCCCTGAGTTGATTTTGAACACCGCTCCTGCTGTTCAAAGGCAACAACACTGCCGCTGCAACATCCAGCTAAAATTAACAGTAATGGACTGATTGTCTTCAAATAAAGTACAATTTTTCTTCACATAAAAGAGCAGAAATACCATATCCACAATTAAAGTCCTCAAAATTCTTCTTAAGGAAAAGGTTTAAAAGTATTCCATAGTGAATGTACTTAAGTATCAAAAGTAAAAGTGCTTATTCTGGATGACAGATACATTTTGTATCTCAGTTCTTGCGTGCATTCGGTCCTTAATGATTTCATCTCTAAACATCGTGTCAAAGTATTGGGTGTTCCAGTTATGCTGGCTGTGACTACCTTAACAAATAGGAAAACATGACATTGGAAAGTGCATTTATTTTCAATGTCAACTTGTAACAAATAATTACCAATAAATACAATAAGGATTTGAAATTAAGGGGAGTAAAAGTACAAAGCCCCATAAAAAAAAATACTCAACCTCAACATTTGACGTAAGTAAAGTACTTGAGTAAAATAACTCCTAAGTGGGGTCACTAAGAAAAAACTGATAAATATCTTGGAGCTTTTTTTCTGATCCACATACTGGAGACTGAAATTACACTTATTTAAGACACTGTAGAGATCTCATCTTTTGATCAGACTAAGGCAGAGATGAATTTTTTGCTCCTGAGGCCAATCTGAGAAAAACAGGCATATTTGAGAAGAATCATGAGATGCCAGGAGTCACAGCTGAGTTTTCTTTGAGCTCTTTCTCTGATCTCATGGTCCAATGTTCAGGAGACTTAAATTAGACTTATTTAAGATCAGTTAGAGATCCCTTGTTTTGAACAGAGTCAGACATAAATGAGCTTTTATTTGGTTGTTTCTCCTGAGATGAATTTGAGAAGTGGGAGAAAAGGCCTTTGATCTCACCTTGGTATTAAAAGCAGCTCATTTTTGTCTAGAAGAAAAGAACTATGAGATCTCATCTTGGATTTTGCTATGGGCATGGACAAACACCACAGATAGGGGCTCTATTTTGAAGGACTTGTTTTGTAAATACCTGTATCGTACCTGGCCAGCGAAGGTCATCATGTGCTTTTTAGCTACACTAGTGGTGATTAGTATGTCCACCAGCAGAGTGAAATATCTCAATAATTATTGAATAGTTTGGCATGTCTTGCAAATCTTTTGCAGACAGTCATGGTCTGTACTTCTAGCAGAATTCATTCAAATGACTTTGTTGATTCCCTGAGTTTTAGTGCAACCAAAGGCTGATCATCTTTATATTAAGTGAAAATATTTCAAGACCAATTGAATAGCTTGCCAAGAAATTTGGTACAAGCATTCACGGCCCCCAGAGGATAAATCAGGACTTCTGACATACTGCCTTCTTTCCCTCTAGTGACATCATTAGGTCAAAATGTAAATTTCTTTGGCCTATGATCAAATACCTGCAATACAACATTCCAACATTTCGATCGGCTCTTCTTTGTGAACGTTAGCATGTTAGCATGATACACTGTAACTTGCCAGGAATGGCATCATGGCCGTTTTGTAAATGCTTTGTTAGCATCCAACTATAGAGCTGAAAATCCTTTTTTAAGGTCTGATGTAAAAACTGGACTGAATCTCAAAAATTGGGATATTTGCCAAGTTGATAAGGTCTGTAACTCCTCTCTCCACCTCCAAATCCATTTTTAACCCGCAGTGAGTTTTCACAAGCATCCTGTAACATCCTTTTTCCGCAACACTATTGACCTGCTGGTACAGTATATTGATAGATTTTCTATTGGTGATTGATGTCAACCATATTCTTACACAAGATCCAGCCTGGAGCTCTCTGCTGAGTCCTAGTTTGCCCATTATTGAACCAGTCATGAGAGAGACTGAGTGAGAGCCTGCCAGCCGGTCAGACAGACAGACAGAGACAAATAGAAAGGAGGTTTCCTCTTTGCTGAGTTTGTATCATTCAATTGTTCGCTGGAGCTCCACTGGCATGTTTTCATTGATGCAACCCTACGAGCAGCAAAGGCCTTTTTTGCTTTCACTCATTCCAGCTGACAAATAATCCAGGTAGGTTTTCATATATTATTGTATTACACTGTTTGTTTGTTTTTTCCTTTCTGAACTCTAAACTGTCAGAGATGGCATTTAGTTCCTCCTCGACTTTCCTTAATTAGCTCCATGCTAAGCAAATGCACAACAAAGCAACACAGTCAATGATGAGTGGGGAAAACTATTAAAGATGTAGCATCTTGAATATCGACAATCTTCATATGTAAGTTTCTAATATTTTTTTTAAAAAAAAGTAGTGTGGAGCTTTACACACACCTATTTGGTCCTTTTATTAAGGGTGGGGGTGAGTTTTGAGGTTAGAGTTTGTGGATTAAGTCTAAGGCAATAACTTAGTTTGAATTATGGGGTTTGGTTCATGTGGTCATGGTCCATTAGAACAATTTCTTAGTTTTATTTCTTTAAAACCCACCAGCTAACAGTTTTTATATGACCATCCTCTTCTGTGGGAAAAAAAAGTTTGTTAAACAGGCTTTTTAAAACTTTCTGAGAAGTTGATGAGATGTGCAGTAATTTATTTAAACTTGGTGAAGCACTAATGAGCACCAATTATCCTAATAACTGAAATCTATCTCTCCCACTTTATTCTCCACAAACACACACACATACACACACACACACACACACACACACACACACAAATTTCCCCAAAAAAATAATGTGCACACACAATTTAATATCTGCACATATATCATAAATAGCATTAACACTTTAGTGCTATTTATATATCTGTGTGTGTGTGTGTGTGTGTGTTTGTGTCTGTGCAGTACAGAATGTAGCTATGCTAAACTTGTTTTATCTTGTGTGAGGTGTTTTGCTTGTTTTGTGTGAGTGCATGAATGTGTTTGTAAACTGCAAAACTGTATAAATCTGGAAGTTATGGATGTTCAGCATTGAATCCCATTGCCTTTGTTTCCTTAAAAGTAGTCCGTTTGTCAGTGTAGTAAAATAAATGCTTCACTTTTTCTTGATTGTCTTCAAGTGAGGCTATAATATTTAATAATATGAGCAAAATGCTGCAAAATGTCAAACAAGGTAAATGATCTCACCACATCAGCAGATGTTTTCCGTGTAAAAGACTTACAGAACGGCCTGTATTTTTCAGTGTACCATATGAACATTATCCCGTGTGCATGTTTATGTGTCAGGGTTGGTTATGTCTCTATTAAGCGGAGCGGGGGTTTCAGAGGCAGGGTGAGCCCATCGATCAGGCCGTGAGGGGGGCAGCCTGCAGCTCTCGCTCCAGCTGCCCACTGGGTGTGAAGGACACTGATGTGACAGCACTAATTACAGAGGCAGGAAGCCAGCGCTACAAACATTCACAGCAGCAGCTCAACCAGGCTCTGCTGGGCTAAACCCATCCTCCACCAGCAACTTTACACCTCTCATCCCTCTGGGGTGGATTGTATTTCAAGAGTGTCATGCACAAATTGGGATATTATCCACACAGAGTTGCTTGAAAAGAAATACTGCTTTGACTTACAGGATGTAGAAACCAGACATGCTTAGAAATGACTTCATGTTTCTGGCCACCTGTTTATGTCAAAATTCACTGTTCCTTTAGCTCCGTTTTGGCCTCCACCAACGCCCGGTTAAATATCTCTTTAGCTGCTAAAATGCTCCACTATGTTCACAATCTAGTTGTTCACATTGTCTTTTTGCTGTTTTACGCCAAGCTGCTAGCATACAGCCGTTTTATTTAGTTTAGAAAATAAAAGCTGCCTCCTGCGCCTGGAAACGAGTTAATGCAATGACACAGAACCAAATCAGTAAAGTTTCTGGCCATAAACCAAAACAACAAGCTAAAAGAGACTTTAAAATGCCATGTAGCTGAAAGGAACTGCACAGTTGGGTGGGTTTTCTGTGTGGGTTCATCAATATGATGAGGCCTTTCACACTACACACACCTGGAAGTCATTTGATTGTTGTTAAGAAAATATTGACTAATGCAGATACTTTGCCCGTATATAATCCTTTAGTATACTTACGGAAATAATAATCTCATATTGTACTTTAGTCTAGTTATTTAACAGGTAGTAGCTCAGTCAAAGTGTTGTAACAGACCTTTACACAGCATTTTCACACAAATTTACAAAGCAGGAAAAGCACAGGTGTAAATCATAGCATTAATGACTGCATTCTGTAGCAAATAAGTCTAAGAACTTGAAAAGGATTTTAGAATGACTGATGTGGAGTGCAGACTTTTGCATTTAGGTTGGCCAGTTTCAGGGTCCTGGTGTTGTGCGTGCTTGTTCGCTGTGAAAAAGGCCCGTAGTGAGGTTAATAGAATAACACCACATGTTTAGAGCGGTGGCTCTGAACTCAAACTTTTTATATAAAGACTCAAATGACTGTAATGTGAAACGGGGGTCAGAGATGAAACAGTATGAAAATTTCATATCGCAGTTAAAGTGACCAAAATGATCACCATTGTCAGTTTTATCTCAGTATTGCTAAATTGTGCTGAAAATGTTCCAAAGTACAGATAAACATACTGAAACCACATTTTTTTAAATATTGAAAACCACAAATAAAATTAGCAGCACACTTTTAGTTTTTTTTATAAACATAAACATAAAGCCAATACCTTAACATATGAAAACCAAATAATGATCCTGTGTACAATTTACATAAATGCAAATGAGCCTTAAGAAGACAGTGATAGTCAAACAAAACAAACAAAAATACAGATGAGTCTTTTATAGGAGTCTTTAGGATTTCTCCTGTTGAAACCACTTTACAACCAATTTGACAACTGCTGGATTATAAATGAACAAAATATGTTGATTGCGAGACTAAACTATGTAATGTTTTAGCATGCGCAATAGGCAAATACATACAGCGGCAGAACAAAGCGTAGTGTTTAAAAAAAAAAAAAGTAATACTTCAGTTTACAAGCTTTTAGCAAGTTAGACAGACATACCATTGGATTTCCCTTTATTCCTTAGTCCCCATGCAGCTGTGGGCAGGAGGTAGAGCAGGTCATCCACTAATCACAAGGTCGCGGTTCGATCCCTGAATACTTGAGTCTGCATGCCGAGGTGTCCTTGCAAGATACCAACCCTCAAGTTGCCCCTGATGGTGTGAACGTGTGTGAAAGTTAGTTTCATCCTGATGTGAAGTCTGCACCTTGCTTCTGCCTTGAGTGTATTCAAAGTGTGTAAAGTGCTTCGAGTTGTGCATAACACTAGAAAAGGGATAAATAAGTATAGTCAATTTACCTCATCACGCATTGAGCTAAAAGGTAACTTACCCTACATTCACTTTAAAGCCATTTTCTTCTGTCATGTTTCCGTCAGCTCTCTTATGAAAACCAAAATACAACCACACGTCAGACTTTAAACAGGCTAAAAAATATCTGCCACTGCACCTGCCTCTGAGACTGGTGCTAACTTTGGTTGTTGGACAGTATTTACTGCGTGTTTTTCAAAGCGCAGTGATAAAACACAGTTTTAACCCTTAGGAGTCCTATGCTATTTTAGCCTTTAAATATTTTTGATGTTGCCTTTGTATAGTCTACTACATTAAAACATGTTTGCTCAATCAAGCACATTAAAGGGTGCAAATGTAAACTTGCAAGTATGAATATAAAAAGGTAACACTGAGACCTGATCACAGGGCGTGATCGGGGACTCCAGGGGGTTAATGATAATTAAAATTTGATATGGTAATGCTGTCAGGAATTTTATCATGGTTTATCATTAAAGCTGTTCTGTTTAATCCCCTAGTTCAGTCTCACCTGTCCTGTTTCCAGCAGCAACAGGCAGATGTTATCAGCACAATATCTCAGATAAACGCCACTGCACACTGCAGGCCCCGCATCAGAGAAGTTAGCTGATGAAGACAATAAAAAGTACACTGAATAATGGATTTAGATTCATTTGGCAGCCAGAAACACAATAGGCTCCAAATGAATGCCAATGTTCCTTGGTGTCTGTAGAGAATTGAATGGTAGGACATTAGCTATAACATCTTTATAAGGTCATAAGTCAGGGTTATGTGTCTGCCAGCTTTTCCCCCTAGGAAAAACACTGATTAATGCAGCTTTAAATATTTTATGCTACCTCGTCTACCTTAAGGCCACCCTAGCAGACATGTTCCTTTAAACGCATGTGCAGATGCTAAAACTGAACAATACATCCGTGTGTTGGAGTCTCACTGCATTTTGTTTTGCCAACCTGGCCTTTGTCCACTTCTGATGTATTCCTTTGTTTGCACACTTGCATATTTGAAGTGTGAAAAAAAAAACACTGTCACATTGCAATGACTTTATTCACTGAAAAACAAATTCCCAATTCTCACATTGTGTCATAGACCTTGTTCAATTCATTGCCTATCTTGCAGTAACTTCTCCTCTCCTCATAGGCCAATTCAAATTTCAAACTTCATCTAGCCTGAATTACACTACTGTAAATAATACTGTGAAGGTGTGTACTCTCTCTAACCTCTCTTCAGCAGGAACAGGGTGGCCTTAAACTTTACGGTTCATTGTGTGAACTGGGCCCACGTGCGATAAGTTATGCTCACATTTGTTTTAACTATGCACATTTCTATCGATTTGCCCTCCCTTTTAATTATTTTCCCATTGATCTGCACTAAACCATACATGCAGGGCAGTGAACAAGAGCTGCTGCTGTTGCTGCTGCTGGAGGCCCGTGTACCGGAAATAGAGCAATGACACAAACACACGCAGGAATCACTGAAACACACACGTGTACAGAAATTACAATCCTAACATACATGTACAATTACATAAAAGGAAGGAACACACGGGTATTACAGAACATTTGCACAAACATTTGCGCATTACACAGCCTACACACGAACAAACAATCAGAGAACACACTGTCTAATGCTACACGTACCTGAAGTGTCTTTTCACTCTTACCTTTCCTCTTTACTAGGATGGAGCATGGGGACAGAGGGATGGGCGTCTCTAACCTTCGCTATGAGGAGGAGGAGGGTGAGTGTGTGTGCACGTGTGGTTCATATCTATGGTAGATCTATCAGAGGCTGGCCCTCTGCTAATAGAAACACGAAATTAAGTCATTACACCCACTTTGTCTCTTAATAATATCGCGAGACAGTTGATTCATCACTCTAACGTGTAGTTTCTAATTTGTCTCTTTGTTTTTAATTTGTTCTGTGGGCTTGTTTGTGTGGGTGAATGTTGTTAATGGGCTGCGAATGAGGAGTGAAGATTGTGTGTTTTGGATGTGTCTTTTTTTTTTTCAGAGATGGAGCTGTATATGCACGTTTGTGTGTGTTTGTGTGTGTTCTGTCATCACACTGAGCAGCAGGTTAGCAGGTTCTGTTCTCTTTTTAAAAGCATACAAAATTGGCTTGTGTCTCTCTGTTGTTTCGCTATTCCACATGGAGTTTGGTGTGCAATTAGTTTTAGAACGACACCTTAATTGCCAGCAGATGATCAAACTCACATCATCCAGGTTTTTGTTGCAGAACAGGGATTATATGAGCCAAAAGCCAAATCACAGGAAAGCTTTGGGACTGAGTGATTGTGAATTCTTGATTGTCTTGTATTTGTGACTGTGCCAACAGAGAACGCTGCTGTTGTTAGTAACATGGTGTGAATCATAATTTATTCAAAGTTTGTTAAAGTGGCTCAACATTCATGAAAACACTCCTTAAAGGGATTAAAGAAAGATCTCATTAGACAATCTGCCAGTTTTACTGGCTGTCAACCAACTATTTTAGGACCTCTCATGAGACATAAGTCACTTATTTTGGAAAAATTACAGCGTAGTGTATATTCATATAACCATCCAAGGACCATTCATATTTGTCCCCAGACCATCAGTCCATCTACATTGGCGTACCAGTGCCTCGAGGATATCGTCGCAAACGCAGGCGAAGGCGCTCTAGCCGTGAGGCTGCTGACATGGACAGGGACAGGCGCTACAGCCACCACAGACACCACGAGCATGACCACTACAGAGACATAGACATGGAGGAAGGACTTATGGATTCAAATGAGCAGAGTCTCCAAGACATCAATCGCACAAGTAAGTCACAGCCAGACCAGAGAGCCATTAAAATGAGCATACAGCAAGAAGAAGTAAGAACTTCCTTTAATAGTTCCTCCTCTAGGTCAGACCTCAAATCGTTATCTCTTGAGGTCTGGTTAATTTTCACCTGTATCTCTTCCTGCTTCTGCTGTGCATTTTGATTGGCTGCACTGTCTATCTAGTAACTTACATCTACATCAGGGTGCTTTTGCAAATATTAATGTAGTGTTTGAATAGCAACTCACGACACTATTCAAAGCCAACTCTTTCTCTACCCATGAGTTCAACAGGGTATATTTGTGTTAAAGGGGCACTTCACCATTTTTACAGTCAAAGTCAGTTTACTCATCCTGGTTAGTACTACTCAGCTTATGGAAACAGTTGTATAATATCTTCTGGGGCTCTGGAGGAGTATCACGGTGACGTCATCAGGGTCATCTCACCTTGGGCAAAAATGCTGGATTGTCTCTTAGCCTGCTTCAGGGCAGTATATTATTAAGAGAAAACTATGAATATCCTCTATAACGTTTACCTCTTGTTCTAATTAGTGTGCAGTGAAGTAGTCTGCGCTTTTAGAAATAGCTCCAATGAAGAAGACGTTTTCTGCACACAGCTGCCAGGGTAGCTTTTAGTTCAAACATTATTAAAAAAAAGAAATGGCACAGACATGAACCAGACTGTTTCGTGTATTACAGTTTTGTTGCACTTTCCTACCTCATGCTTTTGATTTGATTTTGTTTCGTTCCAGCAGTTTTTACAGTGAACAGCAGGAGTCTGAGAAACAGTCACAGCCAGGGTGTAGCTTCTGTTTCAGGTTGGAGTAATGAGTAGTCTGGCAGAACTCTCTTAAACACTTTGGTTGGAAAGTTGGCGACTTTGCTAAATTGATGTGGTGCAATCAGTGGTAAAGCAGCAGAGGTATTTGTCTGGACTTTATGCACACACAAATACAGTGTATTGGAGTGTGTGGGCTCCAGTTCATGAATTTCAATAATGCATATGGTGCCATTACCGGTACCGGAGGATTATAGCAGGGACAATAAAGATGTACAAGATAACAACAGGAGAAAATGTTGTGTGTGCCCAGAGAGGGGAAAGTACAACTTCGAGTTTACTGTTTGAAAGAAAATAGATAATCCTCATTCTAAGAATAAGAATGAAGTAAGACGGACTCTCCACATCTATTTTATTTAGTTTTCTTTAAAATGTTTAAATGGTCATCAATGGTGTATTTCATTTATAAAACATTTTTCCTCTGGTTTTGCAGGTTTGATTTCATCAACTCTTGTCATTCAGAAAAACAATATTACTGTGCAAAGGTCTGAGTGTGAAATAATGCTGTAAAGCAAGAATGCTTTCAAAAACACACGTTAATTGTTTATGTTTATAAGTTAGCAAAATACGGAATGAGTGAACATGAGGAAAATCTAAATCGAATCGATTTTTGGTGTGACCACCCTTTGGCTTCAAAACAGCATCAATTCTACGAGGTTTACTTGTGCAAAGTCTGGGCTTATGTAGGTTGAAACACAATCATCAACTGAAACAGAAAAAGCTGTGTAGGAGGAATGCAACTGAGTAAGGAACAGGCAAAGTCAGCTAACAAGGCAAGACTGAGCACAGAAACAAGACACAGGGTAGTTATACTGCATCAGAAATGGCTGCCTCTCCCAGGCAGCCATTTCAAGGCAGACAGGGGTTTCCAGATGTGCTGTCCAAGCTCTTTTACAAGAAGCACAAAGAAACGGGCAATGTTGAGGATCGTAGACGCAGAGAAACTTACTGCAGCAGATAAAAGACATATTATGCTTACTTCCCTTAGAAATTGGAAGATTTCCAGCAGTGCCATCAGCTTAGAGCTGCAGAAAACAGTGGGACCTTGGTAACATCATCTACTCTCCGAGAAAGTCTAGTCAGAAGTGGATTCATGAAAGACTTACTTGCATTGTAACACTGGAACTGGGGTGCAGAAAAATGGCAGCTGGTGATCTAAACTGACGAGTCATAAACATCTGGCTGTAGCAGAAGGGCTGGTGAGCAGTACAAGGTTAAAGTGTCTGCAGGCTACAGTGAAGTACAGTGGAGGTTCCTTGCAAGTTTGGATAAATGGATTTGGGGATTTGGTCAGAATTAATAGTCTCCTCAATGCTGAGAAGTACAGGCAGATACTTATCCATCATGCAAAACCATCAATGAAGCATGATTGGTTTTTGATTTGTTGTCAATACAGTGGTTCAATATAGTTGACACATCCCGTGTACAATAATGAATATACAGCTCAGTCAATAGGTCGGCAGCATTATGGCCAATTGACAGCTCAATGCCCTGCAGCACCAATAATGACTACGGGGTACACTTTAACCTACAAGTACAGGAGGGGCATGATTGAATATCTATAATCAGGTATATGTGATCGGAATGTAGGCTACAATTCTGCAGTCATTAATGCTGGTGCAGTAGTAGAAACACAAGGGATGACATACAGCAGCCTGCAGCTGGTTGTAAACAAAGTGTAAGTGAAAAGATTTATAGTTAGAAATTCATATCTATTGATTGATACTGGAGATAACTTTTCAGTGACAGTACATGATTTGAAACTCTCAGCAAACAAAAAGGGAGATCCTGTTTGTCTAAAGCTGTCGTCTTCCAAGGCCACAGCGCTGAGCCTCGGGGCATATGGAGCCAAAAGTATTTACTTTTTGTTTTTAATAGTGCAGTGCCAGTTCTTGACATGGCCATTCTGAGTGGTTGCCCATTTGGAACTCGTGCCTGTTTGGATCAAGTTGATTGCTTGGTCCCTAGAAGTGCTGCCTGAAGCGTGCTCGAAAAATCTGAAATTAAGTGACTATTGCTCAAAATTTGTAGAAGGAGTGATTTGGACAAAACTCAAAATAGAGGAAAATTGATCTAGACTCAAATGGGCATGGCTTATGTGAATAGATTTATCTGGAACCACAGAATCTTGACTGAATTGTTCAAAAGTTACAGGAAGACAAATGTAAAGTTTGTTTTTATAACGCCATCATCTGGCCAAATTGCACCAAATTTGACGATCCTGAGTCCTGAGGAATTCACCCACCGAGCGTGAAGTTGTTCAGATGAACAGGTTTTCAAAAAAATCAGGACAGACATACATACAGAAAGAAAGGAACACACACACAGATTTGTTTTGTCATAGTTAGTTTTTAGTTTGTATTTACATCATCAGGCCCTTAAAGCCTGTTAAAGCTCTATAAAATGATATTATAAATTGTAAAACTCTAAACTCAAAATCATTCTTTCATTCCATCAAGTGTCTCCGGCGGCAGAGCGGCTACGTTACATCCTGAATGAAGACGAAGACATGCCAACGCCGACACTCTTCACTGAGATGGACACTCTACAGCGAGAAGGAGACGAGCTGGAGTGGAAGGAGTCCGCCAGGTGCATGACTCCATCACAAACACACACACACACACAGACAAATGGAGGCGCCGTCCAACTTCTACTGCTCAAATATACAGTTGTTCTGGTGTTATGTTGCTTTGCTTTTGCTCAAGATTTAAATATGGAGAATATATAAATTCTAAACGAACCCTCAAACCACAAAAGCTGAAGTGAAAATAGTTGGCAAAGACGTTTTTGGTTCTGGAAAAAGTCAGAAAAGTGATCATTTGATATACATAGCAATACAAGCACTGAGCAGTACACTGTTCATCTGTGAGTGAACTGTCTCTGCCCTTTTGCTTGCTTCATATTGATAGTGTCATGCCTGGGTGCTGCCAGCGCTGTATCTACTGAACAGTGGGCGGCACCAGCAGAGCTGAAGTACCAAACTCAAGGCGCTCTCAAAAGTTGTGTATTCCTCACCTGTTCCTTCTCTCTGCGTGTCCTACTGCCTTCAGGTGGGTGAAGTTCGAAGAGAAGGTGGAGGAGGGGGGAGAAAGGTGGAGTAAACCACACGTGTCCACGCTCTCCCTGCATAGCCTTTTTGAGCTCAGGACGTGTCTCCAGGCGGGAACAGTGCTGCTGGACCTGGAAGGCTACTCAATGCCTCAGATAGTTGGTGAGATGTTTGACATGTAGTTCCTTTTCTGATAATTGGGTTTCTCATTGTGTTGGAATCCAGTAATCACTGTTAATATCTGTTCTATTCAGTCACTGAGGCTCATTTTGGCTTCATTTATGTGCATACCTAATGTTAGCTTCTAACATGCGTTAGCTAGTATCATGTTAGCTAACCAAACTAGCTTAGTGGTGAACTGCACAGAAAGTTTCAGTGCACAGGTTCAGCTCCCTACTGAACTCCAAAAGTGCATTATATTAACTTGTTGTGAAGATCTTTGCTCTCTATGTGCTCCAACCTTAAAATGACATCAACAAATGCCAGACCCTTTCTAGTGAGGTGTGATGCACATGTGTAAAATTAATCACAAGTTTAATTTTGCCTAGGCAGGGGCATCACACAGAAATCTGGACCCTGTACATTAGCATTCTCTATGGGCCCCTCCCCTGAGCCACGCTATTCATTTTAGTGTCTTTGTGGGCCATCCTAACACGAGATCAATAAATCAATTTGACAATCCACAGAAAAAGAATCAATGACAACAGTTACAGAGTTTCCCAGTTTGAAGGGAAAACAAACAACCGCTGGTAGTTTAAATTGAAGCTCCATATAGTACATTACAGCTTTTATGTGCATACCTCATTGTTGTTGTTTAACAGTTTGCAACTCACTACTCAGTCAAGTGATTTGTTTGTTATTTTAGACCAATACCACTAATGTTAAAAATAGGTTGCATATGGCTCAATAGTCCTAATTCTGTTACCTTCAGCTGTCATCTAGCAACACTGTGACTGCTAAGTTCACATCCAATTTCACATAATTGAAGAGTTTGACCTTCAGTTAGTTTGAGCTCCAGCACGCTGGATGTCTCTACCCTGATTGTAATTGAAATTATAGCAGTGAATCCAGGCGTCTGAATGGGACCTTGCCCATTATACAACATTTGTCCTTTGTGACCCATTCTTTTAGTTTAGTAAAAACATGTTTGGTTTCTTGCTCTTTAAAAAAAAAACGTTATTAGTGTTAGTAACTGGCTAGACTCCTTGGGTATTAACTGTTCTTAGCAAATGCCTGTTTGCTGTGAGGAAGTTGTACAGCAAATCATGATGATGATAAGACACAGTCACACAATACGCAATACAAATTTAAACAGTACTTTTACAGCTTAATGCTTTCAGTCCCTTACATGTTTCATTCGTGTAAGAAACAAAGCCTCAAACCTGTTGTTCAAACCAGAAGTAGAGACGTTTTTCCGTGCATTCATATCATGCCGATGAGACTACTGCAACTACCTATTCACCTGCCTCTGCAAGTCGTCTCTGGACCGTCTACAAATGGCTACCCGTCAGGTTCAGGCTTCAGTATAAGGTTCTCGTTTTCACATATAGAGCCCTGCATGGTCATGCACCTGGTTACAGATCTGACCTGCTTCACTCCTATATCAGCACTAGGGTCACTCTTCAAACCAGGGCTTACTACTTGTTCTGTGTGCTTGACTAAGAACAAAAGGTGATTGTGCATATGAAGAGGTGGCTTCGACACTGTGGAATGCTCGTCCCTTATATGTTCTGTGGTCTCTGCTGATGCCTTTAAAAAACATTTGATGACTCTTATTCAAGCTGGCCTTTGTGTCTTCAAGTGCTATCTCAAACAACTGTGTTTTAAGGTCAATTATTACTCATCTTTTACTGATTATTTGACACAAGTTGCTTATGCTTGGTTATGTTATTGTTTTTATCATTTGTTTTATTGTTTGATTCTTTACTATTTTTCTTACAATGTGGTGATATGCCAAATTGCGAATACTGGATCCCTGTGTCAAATTTCCACATGTCAAATATAAATGTCTCCTTTTCCAGATGACATCATTGAGAGGCAGATAGAGGAAGGCATGATTACTCCTGATCTGAGAGAGAAGATCAGTTTTGTCCTGCTGAGGAAACATCGACACCAGACCAAGAAGCCAATCCACCGCTCCCTAGCCGACATTGGCAAGTCCAGCTCCAGTGAGTGTCCAATTCTGTAGCCAGCGGAAATGATCATCTAGCTTTAGCGTTTCTCCAACAGGGCGATCAGAGGACATAGGGTGGTGATGGAAGCAATGGTTTTGAAAGGGGGATGTTGAGGCGTTTTAAACACAAGATTCAAAGTGGCCCCTTCTCCCAAACTCAACGAGAGAGAGCAGCGGTGGTCGAGCGAGTGAGTTGAGTGAGTGAATGAAGCAGTGAATCTGAGAAATAAAACGTTAATTTTGGTTACGTTTTAAAGCACGAATAGCACGGCCACCACCCCCCACAAACCTGCTGAAGGAGCCACATTGCAGGGTTTTTTGTGACTGCAGCAGAAGCACAGGCCTCATCCAGAGACCACTGAGACCTCTCTACTCTGCGTCTGTGTGTGTATGTGTGTGTGTGTGTGTGTGCGCGTGTGTGTGTAGCTCCGCCCTGTTCTCGGTGAAACAGACCTGCAGCTCTTTATACAGAGAGCAGAGGAGAGCAATGGAGACAGCGATGCAACCTGCTTGTTACAAAACCTGACCTCACACCCTGCGCGCTGTGATTGGCAGGGGGCCACACTCCCACTGCCCAAAGGCTGATGCTTTGAAACAGCAAAATAAACAGCAAAATAAGAAGAAAATAAGAAAATACTCTCTCTCTGCAGATACAGACACCGCCACACACTTCTAGTGGGTCATAAGTGATGATTAAGAGGGATTATTTTTGTGTGAGCCTATACACCTACTCATTCTGCCAATAAGCTTTAAACAACGTTTGGGTCAAACATGCCCAGCTTTACCCAGCTCTCTGGGAAAAGACAAGGCTTCTCTTTCTTGATTTTCCAACACTTTATCTCATTGAGCAGGGATTCAGCCGTGTCCTCCACATGCTGTCCAAGTACCGCAAATGCTTGGACTTAATGGCCTCAAGCTCAGAACTAACTTCTCTGCAGGCTGCAGTGAAGAAACTGGCCGAGAAAAACCAAGTGCAGGGCTCAC
This sequence comes from Lepomis gibbosus, assembly GCA_029875015.1. Taxonomy (NCBI): domain Eukaryota; kingdom Metazoa; phylum Chordata; class Actinopteri; order Centrarchiformes; family Centrarchidae; genus Lepomis; species Lepomis gibbosus. Next base: position 28,033 of record JAPMOB010247698.1, read on the forward strand.
ACTTATTCTAAAAGCAATTTAGAGTATTTCCTGCAAAGGTTAAGATAAACAGGGCTATAGTATAGGAAAGCCTAAACCTACATATCTTTCTGCTTTTTTACAGAAGCCTCAGACTTGTTCCTTGGTAGACTGCTCTTGTTTGGTGTTTCTGATTGGCTGCTGTTGATCAATAACAAAATGAAAAGTTTCTAACCGTTGTACTTGTTAAACACTTACATAAATGTAATTTGTATTCACATTCCATTACACATCACATTTTCTTCTCCCTGGGAAACTAATGATAATTATTCCAAGTTACTACCCAGTTGAAACAGATCTGGCAGTCAATAATGATGATGTTTTTTTAATGATATAACACAGAATAATTATCATTTAATAATGATAGAATGCGGAAAGGGTCCTGGATAATGGACACGGGGGGCGCTGGCCCAAAAGCGGCTGAGAAGCGCTGATTTCTACCTTGATCTAAGAAACAATAAAAGGGAATCATGGGAAACACTTTTCCCTCTAGGATGATAGTTTTTACTGATAGAAAACAGTGACAAAATTAGAATGATCAGGTTATCCATGATTGATAAAAGTAAAAAAATGTTGGCCAGCATGTATCAAGACATGCCATCCATGAAGTGACACTCTGTGTACCTGATTTATAGCATTTCTTTTCTTTATCAATGATTGGTCTATTCTCGTTCCACGTGCAATTTTGCAGCTTCTGCGAAATTTATTATGCAGATATTTGACTCACTTGGTAAATGAAGGAACACACTCCTGCAGTCAACAAGGCTCATATCCTCCACAGGGGATGTATTAATGTTTGATGAGTTAATTACCGCTGTAGCATTTCCTCATCTCATCCGGGCAGGGCCCATACTGCTAGATAAATCATAAAGCATCACCTCCGACCGCTCTGTAACTGATTGTGTCTGTTTCGGTTTCCCTTCCCTTCCCCAGATCGAAATATAGGGCCGCGAGGTGGACTGGGTCCAAGGCCAAGTCCGGGGTCAATGATCAACGTTAACCGATCCTCGGAGGACCTCCGAATGAAACAGCAGCCTGCCAACTATGGTCGCCTGCGTGAGTGCCTGTCTATTGGTCCACAGTTTGTGGTTTCAACTCACATGCATGGCTGTGCATTATGGCCCAAACACCTCTCTCTCTTCCTCTCTTCCTCTTATTTGGGTTTTGATTGCTAAATACCCTTGTTTTGTTTTTTTTGTTAGCTGAAACTTATATCTAGAAATAAAACCTATCAAAATTAAAAATAAAAACATTTTCACAAGTCTTGTTGGGCAGTTAAACCTCTGAAACAACATTTATAACAATAAAGAATGAATCTGATCATCACAGAACTCCAGATTGACTCCCAGCATCTTTGACACAGAGACTGTGGACATCTACAGAGTGACTCCTAAATCACTACGCAATCATTTTTGGTTAGATATTTAATAGGAGAATCATATGGATATATTGATTAACTTTTGTCAGGAACAAACCTGCCATTCCAAACCAAAGCCATTCATACTAAGAATGCTCTGCTGGAATTTATAGGTGTTCAAATATGAATAAATTCAAATAGTGCTCTCTCTAACCTATTAGAAGTAACAACTCCTGAGAAAACAAAGTAGTTTGTCCTTCAGCAAGACACGATTACCATCTCAACAAATTAATATAATGAAACTGTTGTCTTTGGATTTTCCCAGAGCTTTCTCATCTTCATTTGGCATCTTAAAACTAAGTGGGTGATTTGTGCATCTCCTTGTATGTTGTGTCAGAGGGACCAGTTTCACTCTTTAAGATTTATTGATTGGTTTTCAAGTTTCCATCTGGAGGCATTACTCCCTCACTGCTTAGTCATATATTGTCTTTCATATCATAATATACTATGTGTGCCTTCCTTTGTTTGAATCTACAAAAATGAGATTATTTGACAGGTAGCAATGTCTGTTATTAATGATCTACAGTATATAGCTGTTCTAACTTTTGCTGTTGTTGTTTTGCACTACAGGTCACGCCCAGAGTAGGAGTATGAATGATATTGCAGATTCTCCCAGCACAGACCAGGTGACTTGCTTCAATCTTCTGCATATGCCTTTACCAACTTAAGAGAAAATGATATTTAGTGAGGTAAAAAAAAAAAGCTTCAGAATCAACATTTCATCAAAGCAAACACGTTTTGATATTTGCCGGCTTTATCGTTGATAAATAGACAAATCGATGTTCCTATCAGAGTGGAAAGCTTTATCTGGGGTGTGTGCTCATTTTCCGCTGTGTTTCTTTCCATTATTGGGGAGATTACGTATATCTCATGTCTCAGTAAGGCGTTGGTGTTTCGCTGGAGTGGTGAGAGCCAGCTCTGCCCTAAGTGTCATCAGTCTTTCATTGCAATTGCTAGTGAAGGTGACAGCTAGTGATAAAGGAAGCGTGCAAATACATAACTCACTCATTTGTGGGGCGGATGAAATTATGCGGCTTAAACCCGCTGATACATGCTTGGGCTGATGCTGTTGTTGCTTGGATTAGGCCACTGGGCTTTATAACAGACAGGTCAGGATTAAGTGTCATTCACAGCGATGACTAATGTGCAAAAATAAATGAAGAGAATGTGTTTAGAAGTGTGTGATGTGGGCTATGAACTTTATTTGTTAGAGCAACTATTAGGATGAGTACTGGTTGTCCTGTGTCAAGTACCCCAATTATGAGTGGTTTGCTGGATTTTCAGACTGTATTTACAGGCTTACAGTAGGCCGCATGTGACAATACTTTGTGTGTGTGTGAGCTACATTGTCTGTGTCGATAATAAACATGGATCCCATTGTCCGGTCCGCGTGTTTGGCCTCTCACATGTAGCCACAGATTCAGGCTGAGGGTTATTGGCACGGCTCTGTGTTATTGAGTGTTTCTGTGATGCCGTCCAATTCCCTGCCACACCTTTTACATACAGTCACACAAGTCTGGTTAGCTTGCCGCACCTCTTTCAGTCATAGCTATGTCTAGGGTTGCCACCTTCAACACAGAAAAATAAGGGATGGGTGGCAACCCTATGTCAGCCTAGATCTGATGTTTCTTGAGGTTTAATGTTCATGGAACAACATAGGGTTGTTATTTTGGAAACTTCTGCTGATGTAACGGTAGACTAATCTGGCAGGTTTCCAGAGACTGTTGAAAAGATGAAACTTTAATGATCCCTGGAGGGAAATCTCGTCATTGCAGCCACAAAAACGCAAAGAATAAATACGTTAGGCTGCAACTATCAATTATTTTCATGATCACTTCATAGATGAGTTATTTTCTCAACTTTTTTTTCTTGAAAATGTCAGAAACTACTAAACAAATTCCCAGAGCCTAAGCTAACATATTTAAAGCGCTGTTATTTCGGTAGTATATTCACCCTACTATCACATCTGACAAAGAAAAGCAGCAAATCTTCACATTTTAGAGGCTGCAACCTTTACTATTCCCGCTTTTAAAAAATGGCATTACATTATGGTTGATTATTTAAACAAGTTGAAGTTGAAGCTGAAATAGTTTCAGCTCTGAAAACGTAAATTAATAAGTATGACTCAAAATATGAAAAAGTTACAAATATAAAAGGAAAATGAATGCCGCAAAGGACAAAAGGAGAAAAAAACATAAAATATGAAATGTGTGAAATGGGAAATATCCCGTTGGAATGGTAGCAAAGCTAATAATAAAATATGTTGTCTCACCATGTTCTCTTTTTGTCTCTCCTCTTTCTGTAGCTAAAGAATAAATTCATGAAGAAGATCCCCAGAGATGCAGAGGCATCCAACGTCTTGGTGGGTGAAGTGGATTTCCTTAACAAACCCTTCGTAGCCTTTGTCCGTCTGGCTCAAGCTACAACACTTGGAGGTCTGACCGAGGTCCCTGTTCCCACCAGGTGAAATGATCTGCACTGTCTCTCTCTTCTTCACCCTTGCTCAGCAAAGCCCTTTTCACAGACAACTGCCATCGCAGCCCAGACCTCACGCTTGTCTCATTACTCTGCAGATTCCTGTTTATTCTCTTGGGACCCCCAGGAAAGGCCAAGTCGTATAATGAGATCGGCCGAGCCATAGCAACCCTAATGGTGGATGATGTAAGTGTCTGTTATTGTGATGTAAAAATGTTTCCGTGACATGCATTCTTTATTAGACACCACCACTGTCTCAATAAACCTGTGGGAACGCAAAGTGTCAATTTCTGTAAAGGCTGTTAGTTTAAGCTAAAAATGTATGTGCACAGTCCTGCAGCCTGTCCATGCACTGGGATACCTTGCTATTGTGTTTAAATTACACGCAGAAGTGATGCTGATTATTAAGAATCAGTGAGGAGCAGAGTTCCCATTGGGGCAATAAGTCTCTCATTGCTTGTTAATGATAGTGTTATTCCTGTATCACTAAACACAAAGTTAAATGTGCTCTTTTAACAGACGCAAGTAGTAAAGAAATAATAGACTGTTAGACTGTTGTATTGAACTTTCAGACAAGAGCCACAGTTAGAATATGTGTTTACCAGCCACAATCAAACACAGATTAGTAATCATAGGTTGAGGTCTTTTATAATCTGGCATCTTAACAGGAGTTAAATATTCCCTTTTACACCTTAACACCACCCTATCTCTGTTACGTCAGATTCTAGAGCAGAATAATTTTATAATTTGATTTTGTTGCACAGTTTAAAATAATTGGTCTGATATACTCAACAATGCAGATAACACATATAGTAACTGTTTTTTTTTTTAGCTAAATTAGCTGCGTGGCTCTGGGGATGGTATAACCGGTCTGTCTGTTGGCCGCCATTTTGGCCCAGACCAATTGCTTTGAAATATTGTACAGATTTTCATAGTGCCCAGAGAGTGAATTCCAATGAGGTTCATGATTCCCACACTTTTTATCTAGTGCCACCATGAGAATCAGAATGAGCTTTATTGGCCAAGTGTGTGTGCACATGCAAGGAATGGAAATGGATTACCATGAAATTTGATTCAGACATTCGTGTCCACTTCGGAATAAATTGTGATAGTTGTAGTAATGACTGTAGCAAATGTTAGCATGCTAACACGCTAAGCTAAGACGGTGAAATATAAGCCTGTCAGCATTGTCATTAGGATCATGTTAGCACACTGACATAAGCATTTAGCCCAGCCTCACGGAGACAGTTGTTTGTTGTTTTAGCATGGCTGCATGCTAACGTATCCTCATCTATTCAGTCACAAAATTGGTTAGGGTGCTCACATTATCTGTATGGAGGAAACCAAAGAACAAAATCTTTAATTGTAAAACATGTTTCACATCAGATCATTTCACAGTAGTATTTGTAGTTCAATAAGCCCTTTAATTCCATATCCAGTTACTGGCTGGATTTAAGACATTCTAGAAACTTAGGCAGCATAGTGCATGGCTCCAACACATCCAGTGATTCAATTTAGGCTGTTTGTGTGTAAGGGAGCAAATCAATGAAGGTGCCACATAACACACTTAGGGGGGGAAATCTTTCTGTCTTTGCCGGGTGTCGATACCTGCTGCTTTTAATTTGAAAAAGTTTGACTTTATTTAGTTTAAGAACTGCACTTCACTCATGGTGTTTCTAGGGCATGATTAGTTACTGACTGACGGTTGTTTTTTTATGTAATCCAACTGGAATCAAAATATCAATATAGTTTCCACATTCTATGTTTAACAAGTCTCCAGAGGCCATCAGAGAGGATGGTCAAACCCCAATTATTAGAGCAGTACATACTGATCGCGATCACCATGATATAGGACAAGTGAAATGGTGAAATCCACTCCCTTTATCTCTCTCCCCTCCCAGCTTTTCAGTGATGTAGCCTACAAGGCCAGAGATCGGGAGGACCTCATCGCAGGCATCGATGAGTTTTTGGATGAGGTGATTGTGCTTCCACCTGGAGAATGGGATCCTAAAATCCGAATTGAGCCACCCAAGAAAGTCACCTCTGCTGACAAAAGGTCAGGGTTTTATTATCTACTTCAGTAATGCACATTAAGCTCTCGGCTTATTTGTCTGTGGCACAAAGTGCAATATGCTAAACCTTCATTTAAAATCAGCTGATAAATAGTTTCCTCTGAGCTTTATGCAGAGTGCAACAAGGCCTCCATGTCAGCGGGCCCCAGTCAAAGCATTCAGGGATGAAAAGCCTCTGAAACAGCACTTACAACATCATGGAGTAGCCCTTTAATAAACAAACATAAATGATCATTTCCATATTTCCTCCCATCTGTGCCGAATGTATCTTTTCTGCAGGAAGTCAGTGTTTTCCTTAAACGAGCTGGGGCAGATGAACGGTACAGCTGGGGGAGGAGGAGGAGGCCTGGCTGAGGATGAGGAGATGCCAGTGCAACATGAGCTGGGGGAAGAGCTGGCATTCACTGGACGGTAGGTAGTCCAGGCCGCATGGCAAACTGCCTAAAGGTTTAGATTAAACTTAGCCTGACTGGCATATGGAAAGGCAATTTGAAGATGAATTAATCAAAATGTGGCAAAGTGGGCAAATTATTTGGGTACAATTCAACTCCACAAAAGATGTAGACACAGTTTCGACTGTGCCAAAAACAACAGGATCAATACAACCAAATGTTCAACCTCTTGTTTTGTTTTGAAGAAGAAAATGTAATATACATGAAAGTGATTTTATCCTGATCCAATGCAGTGATCTTTTTTTTTGCTCTCGAAACTTTTGGTTGGTACAAGTTGCATTGTGGAAATGCGATTTTTTTCCCTGAAAGTGTAGGTTCCATCAGTGAGCAAAGTCTCTTTATTCAATAGTACATACAATGCAGAGGGTTTTAGAAAGTTGTAGAAAAGAAGCTTGAAAGTGACAAACACTGACCTCTCCTGCCTGTATGTATGACTCCATATTGCTTTAAAATAAGTATCCCATCCACTCATTGGAAAGCTCTTCGTTCTCCTGCATTAGAGAAAGCAATGTGTGTTATGCTGACGACTGTGTGTGCACAATAGCTTCTGCGGTGGTCTGTACCTGGACTTAAAGCGGAAATTGCCATGGCTGCCTAGTGATTTCTACGAGGGTTTCCACATTCAGTCCATCTCCGCTGTGCTCTTCATCTACTTGGGCTGCATCACCAACGCCATCACCTTTGGTGGCCTGCTGGGTGACGCTACCGACAACTACCAGGTAAAACCAGTGCCAAACTTCAGAAACAGGTGAAATTACTTTAGCCATTTATGTAAACTATGTTTATCAGCTAGTTATGCACTATACACAGAGACGGTTCTATACATTCTGTGTCTCTAGCTTTGCAACATCTCACAATGCTTTATGTCATTTTCAAGAATCTTTTAAAGAAGTACCTGGCATGATGTTTAAATAGTTTAACAGGCCAAATAATGCCAAGATGACTAAGCTCTTAATTCTGTCTTTGCAGTTGTCATTTATTAACTTATTATTTCTAAAAAAGAAATTACAGCTTATTTCACAAAATTCCAAACGAATCATTTAACAGAAAACAAGAAAATACAGCTACAGCAGCAACGATGTGGGAGGAGACAATTTTATTGCATCTGACAGTTACATTACAATCCATACGTATCTATTCCCCTCCAATTTCATTTTGAAAAAAACATATTAGTTACAAAAACATACATGACGCTATATCTGGGTTTCCATGACACACAGATGTGTCCAGTGCCTCAGTTACTCAAGATTATTATCGGAGCCAAGTCATGTTCATATTTAACGTTGCTTGGAAGTCTACGACAAACCAATTGTAAGCACAGGCAAGTAGCAGCAGTAGATTCAAATCAACTAGCGTCAGCCCAGGAAGCTCAAGTGCAATTTGTGTGTCATATTTATCAGGTTAGAAAGGATGTATTTACAGTCTTTGCCTATGCACAGCTAGTTTGTCTTAGGAAGTGACACTGTTTTCCTGTTTTTAATTTAGTTTACCTTGTTCAACTTGTCAATTATCCAAATATGTTTGCATATTGGAACAACTGAGAAAAACTACAAGACGCCATCCTCCATCTCATTTTACTGCTCTGTCATAAAACAGTGATGTCACTCTAATATGGACTTAAGATAAGACAAGCTAAGATGTTCCTTTATTGATCCCCCGTAAGGGAAATTCTAATTGGCGCAGCAGCACAGGAGAGTAGTGTAGTGCAAAGAGTTAAATAAAAAATACAAATAAATTAAAAATTAAACATCAGAATCAAAAATATAAAATATACACACTATATACAGTTGAAGTAGAATAGGTAAAACAGCTGTGCTTGTCCTTGCCAGAGTAAGTGCCTGGCTTCATTGCACTGTGAAGTTGGAGTAATTTTAGCTAATCATGGTTTTACATGCAATCAGGTCTCCCTTTTTCTATTTGTGTACCGATATCTTTGCACCAACACAAACATATACACACTCACACACAAAGCCACGGAGGACACAGAGGACTTATTTCAGAGAAGTGCTTTTCCTGGCACTCATTCACTTCCCTCCCTGTCAAGCTGAAATATAACATCATGACCCTTTGTTTAATGTGTAATGCACTCAGACACTCACACACACACACACAGACACACACACTTCTCCTTTGTTTCATCATTATTCCTCTCTTCCTCTCGTCTCATCTGAAGTTGGATTTTCTGATAATCCCATTAAAGAGAAAAACAACTGAATCTCCTGCTCTACTGCGTTTGACTCCTCTTCATAATCAACACCAAAACACAACAATTTTCTCTCCCAATTCCATTGTCACACACCCACCCCACCCCCAATCCTTCCTACAGGGTGTGATGGAGAGTTTCCTGGGTACAGCTCTGGCTGGCACTGTCTTCTGTCTCTTCAGCGGTCAGCCCCTCATCATCCTCAGCTCCACTGGACCCATCCTCATCTTTGAAAAGCTCCTGTTTGAATTCAGCAAGTGAGCTTCGTTAGAGCTGAATGGTCTTGCAGTAGACAGACATAGTGGGAATAGTGCAGAGAGAGACTGTTAGACATCATCTTAAATGTCAATTAGCGGATTATCTGATAATCCCATTAAAGAGGAAAAACACAACTGAATCTCCTGCTTTACAGTGCTTGGCTCCTCTTCATGATTCTGTGAGTGAAGAGAGTCGTTTTAAAATGCTACTCATGTAGCGTCTATCAGAGCCTACACACGTCAGTTTTTCTAGCGTTTCCCTTCAGGCTTAAATTTAAATCAATTTCACTGATGGTCTGTATTGCTAGGTGAACAAAACGTTGGCTACTTTATCTGGATGAAAGTTGGAAAATGTCTAACTGGGTTCTGATCCTTGATCTCAAGGCAATTAATAAAAATAAACTTTTGAAGTTCACTGATGAGAACCCGCCAAACTGTTGTGTAATGAAACTCTTCTCAACACATGTACACTGCTAACTAGGTGACTGTGTATTCTCATATTGCCATTCTCATTTCAGAACACTAACTTGTTGGGATTAGTTACTGCATTTGTGATATAGGTTTACCCTATCAGCATGCTATATGCTTATAAAGATTACAGTCTAGACCTGCTCTACACTGCGCAAATAATTATTAGGCAAATTGTATTCATTTTATCATTGAACAAACACAATGCTCTCTGTCAATCCAAAATATAATTGAACCTCAAATCTGAACATTTAACTAAGGAAACGTGAGTCTTGCTAAGCAGAATATAGAAGTGTGCAGAATTATTAGCTAAATGAATTACAAAAATAATTTCTATCAAATCACTAGTTCATTCTAACTTTTTAGAGTAAGTGTAACAACATAAAATTTAATCAAATTTTAGGCCTTTTAAAAATATTTAAGGACCAGTATAGCCAGTCTTCTTTTCAGTAACTGCGATGAGTCAGTTTCTTCATCTGTTCACTATCAGCTTTCACTAAAGCAGCACACCACAGCTTCCCAAACGCTGTTCAAAGAGGTGGATTGTCTTCCCTGACTGTAAATTACACGTTCGAAAAAAGCCTGCAATTTGTCAATAGGATTCAAATCTGGTGAGGAAAGGGAATTTCTGGAATATGGTAGCACTGGAGGAAAAAATGGTTCCTCGCAGCTTCACATTTAATTCTACTCAAGTCTTTTGCAGTTAATAAGCACCTTTTATTCCCCGTGAGCTTTTTGCAAGCCATGTTGACTATTCGTAACAAAACATTTGATTGTCCATTGGTCACGCCTCAAAAGTTTAGCTATTTCAAGAGCCGTCTGGAAGGCATTTTTGCAATTTTTGACTTTTCAGTGTCAGTTAAATCTCTTTTTTTGGCCCATTTTACCTGCAGTAATGAAGCTGCCTCATGATGCATGCCTAATGCATGATTATGCATAACCTTGATATAAGGTGTGATTGACTTCGCCACATCCTAGCCTCATTACACAAATACATATCACATGAAAATGCTTAACTCCAATGAGCATTCAGCACGGAGTGTATATGAAAAGTGCCCTGAGACAAAGTTACCTATCCCAAGCTACATATTAGCTTGGGATGTTGCTGAGACAAGTGCCCTGAGACAACTTCTTATTATTTGGTGCTATTGAAAATTCTCTTTTATAAATACAGATAATATAAGTGCAGCATAATATGCTTGTGTTGGTTGTATTACATGAATTCCCTTCACCAGTGCGCTCACCATGCTTCTCTGACTTCTCACTCCCGAAGGAACAACGGCATAGATTACATGGAGCTGCGTCTGTGGATCGGCATCCACTCCTGTCTGCAGTGTTTCATCCTGGTAGCTACAGACGCCAGTTACATCATCAAGTACATGACGCGCTTCACTGAGGAGGGGTTTTCCAGCCTCATCTCCTTTATCTTCATCTCTGACGCCATCAAGAAGATGGTGGGCTCCTTCAAATATTACCCCATCAACACCGACTTCAAGCCCGACTACGTCACTGCCTACAAGTGTGAATGCCTGGCCCCAGACCCGAGTGAGTTCACCCCTTGGCTCAGGGAAATACAGGGGGATTATTCACAAGGAGGAGTGTGGCTACATGTGGCTCTTTTTAAACTCGGTAGACTGTAGTCACAGGTTGTAGAGAAAAGTAAAATCACCTGTATTCAGTCTATAAAACCCTTTATTGTAATGTTTGAATAACATACAGGAGTCCAGTTGTCATTATTGAAGTTTTTTTTGGAGACCAAATATTTCTAAATCAAATTATTCTACCAATTAGGATCACAAAAATCTTTGTTGAGTTTCAACAACTGCAAAATGTACAAAACAATTCAATACATATACAGTATACATTTCTAGATGAATTCCCTGCCACTGATTCCAGCTCATTTCACTACCCTATGAAAAAAACTTGGTCACAGTTAGCACGGAAACAGTTGGTAATCCATCACCTAGCACTGAGCAGCATATATTTTTTCTTTAAACTGGAATGATACAGTTGCGAGCATTATCCATGTTTGCTCATTGCTTGTACTCTGGATAAGATTACATCATGATAGAGCTTGTCAGTGCAATGTTTTCAGCAGCTAATATGTAGTTTGGGATGTTGCTGGCAGCTTTATGATAAGGTAACTTTGAGAAAATAACTAAATGGATTAAGTAAGTACATGATCTGGATCTTAAAGGCCCTAAAGACGTTCTCTTCAGCTCTCTGCTATGAGTATTAGGATTCTACATATAAACACAGGTTTTTTGCGGACGGTAGTGCAGCTACAATACGATTTCTGTATTTGTGTTTTTGTCTGTGCTCTTTTACCAAGTTGGAATGGGCAGGGCTCCGTTGGAAAAAGGTGATGTCACATGTGTTTGCACACCGTTTAGAGAGACATTGAAAGCATCTGAATCAAAATCAAATGTGATCAAACCTCCCCCATACAGTCTTGATGAAGCAGGTTCTCCCAGAGCTTAAAACCTAAGGATGCTTCTCAGTCATGAAATTTTTAGTCATGAATATTTAATGTTATCAAGAAAAACCACAGATTTGTAGTTTAGTACTTGCTCACTAATGAAACGCTCTCCTACACAGCAGTTAGTCTCCCAGGTGAAGCTGTACCCTTCACTGTTCTTTTGTCTCTTTGATTTCCTATGCCAATAAGCATCCACTGATTGATTGATAGATTCAATTTAATTGGTTGTTAATGTAAAAGTGGCCCCTCTGGCCTGAAATGTCGCACATACACAAATCGTCAAAAGGATGAAAACACATTAAATATTTCCTTATGACCTTTGTGTTTATTGACACATATAGTCATTAAATTCTATATCGCCAACATGTGCTTGAGCCAGATTAAATTAGCCAGGCTATTAGCTTGTTGCGGATAAATGATATTGCAGAACAAAAATGCCAAATGTGCAGTATGTTTGGGGTCATTCATAAAGTTTACCATTTCGTAATTTAGTTTGTTCACTGGAGACAAGTTTATCTTCCAATTAAACAATGTACTGTTCAGAACATATGCTGATGACAATGTTGTATATCTTATTTGATATATGGTTAAAAAAAATCTAATGTTTTAAAGCTTCAACATCTCAAACATCGTATCCTGTATCAGCTGTTGCTGTCTATGATGATTATCAGGATTATGAAGACCAACTTTAACTACTCTTCGTTGGGGTTGCATGGCTTAGTGAAAATCAAATGTTAATTAGATTCCTGCACCCTACACATTCCCAGATGTTCACTGATCTGTTAACTAATTTAAACATTGGCAGTGGCTTACAGTCATTTCTATAGACATTGGTTTCTGTAACTGATTTGTCTCTTGTTTGTTTTCGCCATGCACACACAATTTGGCTGCCATCTCTTGCAAGTGAGTACCTCTTTGTTTGTCCGCGCGGGCCTCGGTGTGCTCACTTCAATGTCCAGCAGCTGGATTCTCATTATATTTTGCATTTGTTTTTCTTTCCCTTTTGTTTTCCTCCCCCCCTCCCCCCCTTTTCATTTTCTGTCTCATTACGTCGCTGTCTCTGCCTGTCTCTCTCCCATTCATAAACAGTGGCTGAAATGATCTTCAATGGTTTAGTTCCAATGCCAGATAACAGCTCTAGTGTCTCTGGGGTAAGTGCTTGTTTTCATTCAATTTTCATTTTTTTGCCTCCATTTTGGTGCATTGTATTTTAGGATGAAGGCTTACAGGGTCAGTAGCATTTCAGCGATTCCCAGAATCAATTACAGGGGTTTTTGGAAGCCCAAATCACAACATTATTAGAAAAGAGTAAAATGGTTTGTTTACAACCAACCCAAGCATCAACTCTGTCTGACAATGAAGTCACTTTGCTCTCCTCTTTCTGTCCTTTGTTTGTTTCTCACCATCTATCCCATCATCCTCTCTCACTGTCCTCCATGAATTATAACTTCATCTGTGACGACAATTTTCACTCTGTCTGTTTACATTTTCCTCTACGTCTTTGTCAAAACACTTGACTCTTCTTCATCCGCTCCTGTCTCCCCACCACCGACATCCACCATCCCAGTTGAATGTGACAGCTCTGGACTGGAGCCAGCTCAGCAAGAAGGAGTGTGTGCAGTACGGAGGCTCTCTGGTGGGAAAGTCCTGCAAGTACGTCCCCGATCTGGCCCTCATGTCCTTCATCCTCTTCTTCGGCACCTACTCCATGACCGTCACCCTCAAGAAGTTCAAGTTCAGCCGCTACTTCCCTACCAAGGTGACTCAACTATCTGTCGATCTATCTGTGGATCTTTTTAAACTAAAAAAAAAAAGTTCTCACAATACTTGCAGATTCAATTAAAATCTCGTTCAAATAAAAGATTCTCCCATGGTGCCTTCTTGTAAACAAACAAAAGCAATGTTTACATTCTGTGTTTCTCACCAAAACAAATTGGGCCTCATGAAAAAACTTTTTGGTATTCTAATGTTAAATTTCACTGAGGTGACATTGCTTGTACGTTTCAACTCCGACTTACTAAACCTTTGTGACTTCATAAACTATCAAGCAACTTGTTCATGAGCATATGCTCATTAGCATAACCAATGCCCCAATTTGCTTTGTAAGGCTACTTGTGGCCTTGTACCACAAAGGGAGTTTAACCTACTCAGAGTTAAGTCAGGTTTATCAAGCAAACTCAGGGACTTTATGAATTTCTTTTATGTGTAATATGATTAAGTTATAGGCTAAAGGTACAACAGCACATAACGTCCATTGTAATAAAAAAAACTGGAGCCAGCAGATATTAATCAGAGAAAAAATTGAATTTTCAAGATTAATCTACAAATAAAAAACTTGAATAGTCTCTGACAATATAGTCATACATTTATGTTCACTTTACAAGGCTGCAACGTCACGCGTGTATTATAGATGTAAGTTATATTAGACTCTGCTATCAGATTTAGCAGTGAGGAAATACTCATGAGTTTAGCCCACAATCATATTATCATGCACTTTAGAGACTTTGCCGTGGATTGGGCGTATTCAAAAGAAAACACCATAGTGATTTTGATTTTTGGGACTTTAATTTCAGGGAATTGTCGCGTTTTGTTCTTGTAAATTTACCACTTTCATCTAGGAATTGTTTTTCTCGATTTAGGCTATTAACCCCCACCCTAGCTCCATAACTTTTGTAAATGTAAAATAGCCAATATAAATATGTGAAGTTACACCCACGATACCCCTGAAGTTACCTGGATATGCCAGTTACCTCACTTAGTAGTACAGACCAATGTTCTTCTCCATTTGTGGACATGTTTTATTCACAAAAATGTTACCAAATAGTAAAAAGAGCCCACAGAAGTCCTGCTGTTAAAAATCAGCAGATGGAAAGAGAACACATTTGGCAATCACTCTGACATTTGGGGATCCAAAACAATTAGACAATATGACTCCAGCTGCCAATGACGTGCCGTTAGAGCTGTACGGTGACAGAAATAAAGAGCAAATGGTTTGACATGAAGCAAAGCAGTTCATGGATGGGAGGCCAAAGTGTTGTGACAGTCACAGAAATAAACAAGAGAATATTATGCAGCTGGTGATGTTACACTGTCAGGTGTTATACCGCAGCATGTCCCCTTGTCAAGCGACCAGCACAAAGACCCCGAGGCAGCTGTCAGAGTGAGAGAATTGTTCTAACCACCACTGAAGTGGATGAGCTGCCATGCCAAACTATGCCAAATTAAAAGAAAAAGATAAACATTGTCAAATTTATCAATAAATGATCAACTCATGATGACGATATCAACATAATATTAATGTTGGATGAAGTATATTTTAGTTTTTTATTTTAATTTTAGTTGGCTGTAGCAACAACTGTTTGACAGTGGTGGTAGAAGTGGTTCCTGCATAAGGCTCACTGTGCACATCCTTCAAGTTACCAAACATGTTGACTGCATTTATTTCCTTATAAAACATTTGCAACGGCATTTTGAATTGTTTGAATTTCAGGTTCTCTAGCTTGCTGCTTCTTCTTCACGGCCTTTGTTGGTGCATTGCTGTGCTTCTTTGCCGTTACTGTCACCAACTATTGATCAGTGGAACAGCAGGAACGTGTAGTGCTTTGCCAGTGAGCATGTGTATCCTTGTGGGTGTGCACGGAACAAACAAAACAGGGACTTGTTTGTAAAAACATTGTTCCATAGCACCATTAGTGGTCAAAAACTCCACAAGGCACCTTCATATGAATTTAAATGCAAATAGTGAACAAATACTAACGGTGTGCACGGAGAATGACGTCTTTCAAAAGTGCAGTAGTGCAATCTCAGGCAGGATGGACAGGTACATACGATTTCCACATATTTGGGACGTACTGAATGAAACAAACCAAGGTTTTTACGCAGTGGCTGCTTTCCCTCCAGACTGTCCATGGCGGAAACCATTAAAACATGCAAACCCCTCATTTAAATATTGCCACCTTCATTGTTTTTCCACCTGTTGTCACTTATGCAATAATTCTCAGTTAATCACCCCTTACAGATTCTACAATTACACGTGCAATATTGTAGAGTACAAACGCAATTTAGTACTCTTTATTCTGTGTGTTAGTAAATCCGGCCCTTAATGGCCAGCAGATAATCACCAAAGTGTGTGACTCTTTCTCAAGCAGGCGGCCCACTTATTTTGCTTTTAGTCTTTCATTTGGTTTCTTGGTGTCTCTGTACCTGGTTTTTAAAGTTACTGTGCTGTTGTCTGGTATATTCTGTCGGTTGTTCTTGTTATTTTATTTATTCCTTGTTGGCATTCCCTACAGGAAGACTTACTCTTCTGTCATGCAGTTATTGTAAATAAGAGTCTGTTCTTAATTAACTTGCCTGGTAAAATAAATATATAATGATAATTATTGTAATTTTTTGCCGCAGTGACCTGTTGTTGGATAGCTGTGTTTGTACAATCCTCTTGGGCACAACACAGCACTGCTCTCTAAAAGGAAGTAGATAGTCAAACAGACAAAAGAAACAGATCTCTTCTTTTTCCAGACACAAGGATGATATTTTAAGTCAAGCAAAGCTTGGTTGCCATGCCAAACATCACATCACAGCGTTTTCTTTTCTTCTTTAACTTTAGTTTTTATTGTTTTTTCAGTATGTCATAACTGTACAATGTCACATCAATTTACAAATGTTAATTGAATAGAAGTACACATGGCTCAGTGTTTTCAACATTTGGTCTCCGCTTCCCGTTCTCCAAATACATTTTTATTATCCTATTTTTCTCTTTTTTGTTTCTCACCATCTGTGGCTCCAGTTGAGGAAACTCATCAGCGACTTCTCCATCTTCATGTCCATCATGACGTTCGTTGGGCTTGATATGCTGATGGGACTCAAAACCCCCAAGCTGATTGTCCCCACAGAATTTAAGGTACAGCAAGACATTTTCAAACTCTTTCGAAATATGAGAACTATATCACAAATTAGCTGATCTTACAAAGTTATTGCAGCACAGTACTAATTGAAGTAGTGGTGGTCACATGAAATATCGGACAGTGTCAATAAAAACTGAACATTATCATCTTTGTAAAGGTAGAATCTATTAGAGTGCATTAGATTTTTACAGGTGTACCTAGTAAAGTGGCCACTGAATGTAATGTATCAGTTATTGAGCTGTAACTGTCCCTGTTGCAACTGTAACTGTTCCTGTTGCAACTGTAACTGTTCCCTGCTTCCTGACTGTAACGTCTACTTACTGGACAGATGCGAGAGTGTTCTCAAATTAGTATTTCCCACAATGTTGAACAATTAGTTTACATAGATACTATACAGATAATTTTATAGAGACTGACTGAAAATGTCTTGTAATTATCTTATTCTGTCTAAAATGTTCAGAATCAGAATCAGCTTTGTTGCCAGGTATGTGTTCCAGGTAGGTGGATATGGTATAAAGTATATACAATATACAATATGAACATTATGAACAGCTCTGAAACAGAGAACGAGAGAATGATGAATAAATAATAAGTGGTGGTCATTTAACAGATGGCTGACTTGAAGCAGAGTCACTGGGTTATTGCACAGGAGTTGTTCCTGACACCGTGAGTCAGAAGTCAGATGTTCATCAGAGTGATGGCTTGTTGGAATAAACTGCTCCTGAGTTTGTTGGTTTTGGCGTACAGTTCTCTGTAGCACCTACCAGAGGGGAGAAGCCGGAACAGGTTGTGTCTGGGGTGAGATGGATCTGCAGTGATGTTTCCTGCCCGTTTGACTCTGGAAATGTA
>JAPMOB010247702.1:0-16273 GCA_029875015.1 Lepomis gibbosus
ACACACACACACACACACACACACACAGTGTTTTATTTTCTTTTTTGTGGCATTAGTAAGTGAACTCTGTTGAGTCTATATAGGTGTATACACAGCATGTACTTTAATTTGAGAATCTGTTGAAAATGTGATTTAAGATGTATTGTTGGTCTGTTTTTGTGCTCACTTGTCACCTCTATGTCTCGGATATGAATGTAATACATTAGAGGTTAAGGTGAGTGTACGTGATGTGTCATAGAAGAAGAAAAACAGGCTGTTTATCTCTCAGTTTCCTGTTATTGTAGCATTTGTCTCTTGCAGATGATGAGGGTGACTATATGCACGGATGTATAATATGCAGAGTTACAGTGTTTGTGTGTGTATGTGTGCATTTGTCTGTGCCTTTCCTGCATTAGCATTACTTTTGTATCTGCAGATAAGTCCAGGCACTCACCTTTGTTAATGCGTGTCATTTCATGCATGCGACTGTGTGTTTATGTACCAGACAAAGCCTATTTGCATCCGAGTTTTACTGCCATTCAAATCATTTATTCACCTCCCGGCCTACAGCATGGCTTCTAGCCTGCAGCTTTGTACCAGCAGCTGGGTTGCACGTCCCTCCCCAGGCTTCCCCCACAATCTCTTGCTCTTTATCATGCATGGCACATTGCTGGACTACTGCAGGCGCAGAACACTTCATCACCACAGCCTGCAGAGAGAAGCAGAGACAGACTGGAAGATGGGCTCATGGTTCAAGAAGACCCCTATCAGGCTGGGATATCCCATAGGCTTGCTGGCTCAGCTCAGCGCTTTTTGCCCCAGATTTAAATATAAGTTAGGGATGATGGGGTAAAATAGGATGTCCTCATGTTTTAAGATTATTGGCAAATTGCGTGGTGATAAGGTTACGGATCAACTTCATTTTAATTCACTCAAACCAGCAGGCGTTTCCCTCCTTATATTCCAGCCTGAGGGGATATCTTGGGCTAACAGCCTTGTGGAGTGCTTTCAGTGCAGTATTCTGTCAGAGGACATCTCCGCTGAGAAAAAATGTTGAGTTGAGACAGAGGGGAGCGGAGGAGGGAGACTGTTTCCTGGTGTCAGCTCTAACTGGGCTGGGAGTATTCGAGCTTCTCTCAGGTACACTGATATCATCCCTGACTGCCTGCTGTGGAGAGAAACAGTTGCACCGAGGTGTCAGCTTTAAGTGGGTAGGGGAGTTTTGTCACCGATCAGCTATCAGCATTTCACAGCGACTCTTCACTGAGGTGTTCTCTGAGCCTATTGCATGTGGATGTCCCTCCCTTCTATTTTTATTTCTCTTCCTTTAATCTTTGTCTACTTGTCTGCCTTTGCTTCCTTCCTTTTCAATGTTTCCTCTCCTCTCCTCACCTCTCTCAGGAGAGTGAATAATCTCTCTCAGTATCATGGATAATGGCCACTCTCCATAACAGAGCTGTCTCTCCAATTCATCAGGTCTGACCTTCAGGGTGCATCTTGATGAGTGCCGAAGGTAATGACAACGCTCCACTCCATGATGAAGAAAAATACCCAAAGTGGCGAAAGACTATAATCAAATCAAGTTTGCATCTGATATGATTGTTGCTGTGATGATGCAGACAGACAACGTCTTGGCTTTCTGATATTTATTTATTAGGAGTTATACAATGTTATGTACTCTCAGGCCTCTCATTTCATTTGAACAGTACAATTTTCCCTGTATCTGAAGCTAGTCCTTGAGAGCGCTTTGATATTCAACAAAGCACAGCAAAATTAATTTGTCCATGTTTTCAAAATGTATATTAAAGGGTTACGTCGTCCCTGCAGGCATGGGGACTGGAGAAAAAACGTGGTGGCCGTGTAGCAGTACAGGCTGATCTCCATAGAGACTTCTCTATTGTCTGTCAGTACGTCTGTTCTGCTCCCTGCCAAGCCGCCGGAGATATAGAAGCATGAGCAGAGTTGCTGCCTCATAAAGGACATTCTCTATCCGCTCCTGTTTCTGGGCTGCCGTTCAACCGTAGGCAGACTGCTTCCTGGATGTGTGGGTAGAACAACTCTATATCATCTGTTGGTTTGAATAGACAGCTCTTTGTAGAGCGGCTTAGTGTATGTTTGTCACAGACCCAGCCAACACATGTTTGACTGTGATCAAATATTTGTGGTGTGTGTGGAACCTCCCACTCAAAGCGGTGAAGGGCAGCTCCATCAAATCAATACATATCAGTTTTACAGGATGAAAATGTTGATAAATGAGCGAGGGGATAGCGTGCTGTCTCATGACTGCATTCATTATTTTCTCTGGGGATGCACACGCAGGTGCAGTAGCACATTCACCTTTATCATTTTCTTAAATCCCAAATAGCAGGAGCCCTAATTACAGAGGCAGGGTAATTCTGGTGCACAAGCGGTTAGAATTAACAGTAAGTAACATGTTAGTTTGTCACTGTGTTGGTGCACATGTCCGTCTCTGGCAGTGAAGAATCATTTCTTCCCCTAGAATCATCACTGATGGCACAGACTGGAGTCTTCTATCTCTGAGCTAATGAAACCATCCTGACACATCATTCTCCCAACACTAACTTTTATCTCTTGTCCTCCTGCAGACTGCAATAAAATGACCATTATTCTTTGAGCATGTCTGTGTGTGTGTGTGTGTGAGTGTGTATTTGTGTGTTTATGCCTATTGCCTATGTATGCGTGAACAGCCCTCTCTATTCATCAAGATGTCACCTGTAATGGCTGCTAAATTAACCATGTGTTTCGGGGAGCAAAGCTGGCTTGATAAATCTCTCTCTGGCAGGAGGTGTGTGTGGTCCACTCCCATCCACCTCTACTGTGACCTTTCTCAGGTGGGGGATCCTCTGCTAACTGGGGCTCCCAAACAGCACCTCCACAGAAAATATCATAAAGTGTTAATGGATGGTCAGTTGATCAGCTGCAGTAGGCATATACAGAGTCAAAAAGGAAGCAGAACTTGTGGTTTCTTTTCCAGACATAAGACAACATAATTCATAATCACACCTGACAACTGCAAATAACTAAAAATGAAGTCATATAACCTGACCTCAGTCAACAGTAAGTTGTGCAGTTTTAGTTTAGTTTAATTGCCATGTTGAGAAGGAGGACAATAAATCACGCACAGCTGCAAATATGTCCAAGACTGAAAGTCCCCCTGCAGTCAAAAATGTGTTTTGCATATTGTTACTTCACTTGGATGTTTACTGTGCAGAATGATGTATATGCAGAGGTTGACACTAAAAGGCTATTTTCACATCCATCTGCTGAAGTGGTAACATTTCTCTGTTTCTAAGCTGATCATGGTTCAATATGTAATATGCAAGTGTGATGCATACACTGAGCAGTTAAACGTTTGAAATGAAAAATGTTTGCATATTCATAGATTCTGTTTTTTTCAAAGAGGGAAAAGGAGTAGGCCTAGATGTAATTTTAAGAATGTTTAACTAGTTAATTCAACTTTTTTTGCGGAAAATCCAAATCAGACATGAAATATTATTCCAAGGAGAGTATCTTTATATGTTATAAAACATGTCTGGGGGGAATCTTTAATGCTTTTGTTCTGTCTCTCCACTCACAGCAGTTTGGACTTGTCAGTGGAAGTCCCTTAAACCTGCATCCTATCGAATGGCCAGCAGGGTGCGACTCTTCTGATTGCAAAAAGAAGTCCAGTTCCATTAGAAATAATGGCAAAATTACCCTACTTCTCACCTGATTTATATAGTAAACACTTTCCTACGTTTATGGTCTCAATCGCTAGTTTCAAGTCTTTTTTAATACAACCTCATGTTTATTTAGTAATTTATGGTCCCATTTAGAAGAAATAGACCATAAAACAGAGTATGCTTCAAGGCGGGATTATCTGTGATTGACAAATTGTTACCATGGCGACATGTCAATCATGCTAGAGTGACTCATACCCACGGCACTGTGTAAATTTAACCAACGCAGTAGAAAAAGCTTATTAGGAGTTGGCTGTTCACTTTCTCCGGTGAGTACATTTAGTTTTAAGCCTGTTGTTCACTGGACATAGCTGTCAGCCCTGTTAAAATGACAGTAAATTACAGATGCACATAGCTAAGTAAGCTAGCTAACGTTAGCTCCACACATGGCGGTTGGCACTTGTCCAAACACGGTCCGATGCAGCTGGTCGCAAAAACTCAACATGGCATTGCCCTATCAGCCAAACTCGAGGCTTTGGAATGACAGTCCACAAACCAACAGGTGACGTCACGGTGATTGCGACCACTTCTTTTATGCAGTCTAAGGGGGAGCTAAAAGAGGAGCCAAAAGAGGAGCTAAAAGAGGAGCTAAAAGGACCGCATTCTGAATGAGTAATAATGTTGTTAGCTGTGTCTGTTGGGTGTGTTATACTGTTTGCTAACATTACAACTTTATAAGATAACATGCTGTCTTTACAGTTAAAATATTTTAATGCTTTAATTTTATATGATTTGATATGATGTATTACAATATACAGTGTGCTGCCACTGCCAGCTGTTGAGAATGCTAGCAAATGAATCACTGCTTTTAACTTTATTCTATAAGAAAGTTCTGCAGGAAAGTTTGAAAACATATGGCTTCGCCTCTTATCTTACACCTAATTTTCCTTCTTTTCTCAAGTCCACATCTCCACCATTGCTCTCTAGTCTTCTTCCAGGTGGTTTGCATCAGTGGCTAATAATGAGTGTTGCCGTGTTAGCTTACTGCAATACACATTTAATGTTATACTAAACCTTTACTCTAAATCTTAGAGCTTCTCAGACAGAAGATACTCATTTATCTTCGGATATGAATAATAATTCACAGGAATATGTTTTTACTTCTGAAAGGCAGATATAAGAAACCCTTAATAGAAGATTGTGTTAAGTTACAGAAACTAGTGTCAGGGTTCGAAACAGTACCCAAAAGCAGATGGTAAATTTCAGATGTTTATTTGACAACAAACAGATAGGGAATGAATGAGCTGAGGGAAGTGGGGGCTAGGTCCGGGATCCATTGGGAAGGGAGAACTTGTGGGAGCTGGCACGCGAGGTGAGGTGGGGACAACACCAGACCACTGTGCAGACTGGCTGGGAAGACAGGTAATCCAGGGGAGCAACGGATTCCCTGAGGGCAAAAGACACAGTGAATTAGCAGGCAAACAGAAACACAGAACTAACTAGACTAAGCTAAACTGAGATTAGAGGCTGTTGTGACGCATACCCGGGTTACACAACTATCTGGCAAGTACTAGAGAGAGCTGGCCGGCTTTAAGTAGTGTGCGGAGATGAGGGAATGCAGAGCCGGTGCTTGATTTGTGACAGAGTACAGGTAGTCAAATTGAGCCGGAGACCACACCAACCAACTTCAGGAGATAACTTCAGAAGCAACTTTGTGATGCCGGGTGTAACTTCCTGGTTAACCCGTACTACGAAAGGTGGATAGTTGTTACCCGAGGTCTGTTGCCATGGCAATTTACGCCGCATCTCTAAACTACTCTGAGCAGGTTTTGTTCGTGGTTAACTCGAGGTTAACCTGTATACGTGTGTGACTACACACCACATCTGTACTCAGTGTTAATGATGAGAAGTAGGATATTAATACACACCACTTGATGAAATATGTTTAGATTTCATCCTGATTTGTTCCACTGCGGCTGCAACAAAGTCCTGACCACAACAGCACTATGTTCAGACAGCGAGCCCTGCAGCCTCTGTGATTTTAGAGAGGAATCTTAATTAATTAATGGGATAGTTTCTTAGATGTAGCCCATCTGTAGTCTATAATTGAATTCTCCTAAGTGTTTTCACATATTTAAATTGACTATTTTAGGTGTCCAAAAAATAAGGAGCCAGGTTAGGGGGTTAATAACTGAGAAAAAAATCCTAGACGAAAGTGTGAAATTTACAAGAAGAAAAATCGGAAATTCCCTGAAATTAATGTCATAAAAAAATCGAAAATCACTCTGGTGTTTTCTTCTGAATACACCCAATCCAAGGCAAAGTCTCTAAGGTGCATGATAGTGATTGTGGGCTAAACTCAGGACTATTTCCTTACTGCTAAATCCAATTGCAAATTTTAATATAACTTTCCAGTGCATACATAATGCACGACATGTGTGTGTGATGTTGCAGCCTTGCAAAGTGAAGTTTCTCTCATAAATGTGTGACTATAATGTCAAAGAAAGTTTTTTACTTTTAGGCTAGATTAAATAAAATTTTCTCTGATTATTAGGACTACCCCTCCACCTGTACCTTTACATCATATTACACATAAAAAAGAGCCAATAAAAGACATAATAGAGATTTGATCTACAATAAGAACACTGTGAAGATAATTAGGCTACAAATTTACAGTACGATGCCAACAAGTCTCCCTGGCTTTGTCGTCCGCCATGATATTAGATTTAGCCGTTAACTTGTCTTTACATTCATAATTTCTTGACACTACCAATGTGCATTCCTCTGGAGAAATACGGAGCATACGCCGTCTCTGCCTGCACAGCAGAACACGCTTCATAGTACAGGCCAATGGAAGAGAAAACAGACAGAGAAAAACAAAAACCGACCAAGCACACAGCAAACACACAAAAGGCAAAAAACAAATTAAAGCCACTCATACACACACAAAGCCACCAGCCAGGGTCACGGTCAAGATGGTGTGACAACTAATAAAAACAGCAACTTTCCTGGAGATGACATCAAGATATTGGGCGTCTGTTCTGGTTTTCAAGCTGTTTTTTTAAATCTGAGTGATAGACATCTTTACAGAGCATCCAGTGGTGGGTGCTAAATAGCGAGGAGAAAAAAAGGATCAAAGTATTGCACTGTAATGATTTTGGGCGCTGCTTCCAAAAAAAATTAAAGTCACAGGAAAATAAAACAACAAGGCCTGTAACAGAGAGGGAAAACACAACAAAAGGAGCAGTATCCTGGGGTGCAGATTGATTCCTATCAGCTGATACATAGACAGTGACCTGCAGGGAGAGCTTATCTTGGCTCATGCTCTATCTCCCCTACATTTTGATCCCACTGCTGTAGGGTCTGGAGTGGTTGGGAGGAACAGGGGAAGAGAAGAGTAGTTGGCTGGATGAATGGATGGATGGACGGATGGATAGATGAATGATGAATGTTGTGTGAATAGATGCAGGGAGGAAGAGGGAGATAGAAGAAAGAAGTGGGGTAGGATTGAAGGAAAGGAAATAGGGTACAAGAGGTAGTGGGAGTGTGTCTACAGAAAGCCTGATAGATAGGGGACAGAGTAGGGAACATCAGAAGAGAAGGACGGATTTCGGGGGGAGGGAGGGGGCTCCCTCTGCAGAGTTATCAGGGCATGATCAGCAGATGGGAGGGCAGGGAGAGAAGAACGAGAGGGACAGCTGGGGAGATGGAGGAGATAAAGCAGAAATCGGAGAGAGGGGGAGAGGTGCAGAACAGAAGCGTGGAGACTGGCCAGCATATAAAAAAAAAAGAAAAGAAAAGATGAAAACAGGAGAGCAGAGATGCAGAGAAACAAAAGGAGTAGAAGAGCAGATGCTGACAGAGGAGAGGATGATAAAGTGTTCATGTAAACTGGCTAACATGTTCACTGCAGGGTGGCGGGACAGGCAGTCATGTATATGCACATGACTAGTCAAATGGACAGAGGATGAGAGGATGGGGTAGGAGTTACAATTGGTGCTTACAAGCTTAACTCAACATGTTTTAGTAAAAAAAGATGAGATTTCATGATTACAGCCTTGACCGAAGTATTATTAATTTTCTCCACAATATTCCCCCCTTGACAGACACATTATCATGGTAGTTTCACCTGCTTCGTTACGCAAGTTGACTGGAATTTTCCGGATTTCCCTTCGTATTAATTAGCACAAGTGAGATCAGTGCCGATTCACTGAACCTGACCTTCCCTCCCAGCTCATTACTTCTTCCCAAGTATATCCAGTTCACCGTCAATTAACTAACTTTTAATGAAGAGAAGGACTGTTGAGCAAGACCTATAACTGTTCTGGTGGTAATGTAACACACCACTACCTTTACTGCTTTTAATGACAACCTGCAAGTCTATCATCACACAAGTACAACGTTTCGAGAAGCAGGTAATAATAGTTGTGATGGGCAGTCTTGGCACAAGCAAGAACATCCTGGAATGTTACACAACGGAAGGCAGCCTTCCTCTGTGCAATTCTACAATGAGCAGAAAGTATGAAGAAGAAAGTTTCTAAGAGAAAAATATGGATCCGCAGAAAGCTGATAGTTAGTAGTGCAGACAGTTTGGTATCTGTTCTGCAGCAAAGTTCAGTTTTATATCACGGTGCAGTCTCAGTCAAGATCAACATGTGAAATATTAAAATGAGCTCACCACAGTACCGGATCTTTTCATTAGCAGCAATGAGGATGAGCTGCTCAAACCGAATGTCCTTGATCATTTAGGGAATTTTTCTGGCCTGTTTCTGACTAATACTGGGCTGAATCCGTACAATGTCTCTCCGGTTTAAAAAGGTAATTTATGCTTATTTTCAGGTTCATAATTTAATTAAGGAGGTGTACCAGAATAGGTTTACTTGGTTTAATTAAAAAAACACAATCTTTTGTCATACTGCACATTGCTGCAGCACCTCTTTTCAGCCTATGTGCTGAACACTCTTCGATCTTTGTTGGGAGTTCCACATGCGCAGTAGGGCAGGTCCCAGTGATCCAAAACAAAGCCACTTCAGCCGGTAAACAACCATGGTTCAGCCATACATGTTCGAGCCCTGATCCAGAAACACAGGCAAAACAGCACGAACCAGCTTTGCAACCTCGACTACAACAATATCAATATCAATATCAATTTTATTTATATAGCACACTTCCAACAACCAAGATTCATCAAGGTGCTTTCAAAAATACAGCACTAATACAATATTTACAAAGTATAGCTGATGATACACAGAGCAACTAGGCAATCGTGCTGGGCAATGTTGCCGTCAATGGTAATGAGTAAAGATTAGTACCGTAACTTGCCACAACATTGCCCAGCAACATTGCTCAAAAAGCAATTTAAAGCATTTGAGAGTTGGGGCGGTTCTGATATGGACTGGTAAGTTGTTCCACAGGTTAGGGACAGCAAGACGTTTCAGAGTGGAAAGTTAATCATTTGTAACAAATGTCAATGTTTGTGTCTTTCGTACATAACGTAATTGTGCACTGTCGCCACATTAACTTTAAGTAACAACTTTATGTCCATTGACTTCCTGGAGTCAATGCTAGGCAAGCCTTTTGATGTGTGTTACAAAGTGACGCAGCTAGGTTATGGAAGTAAAGGCTAGACTACAATTGAGCTGTTTTCAGGCAGATCAGGAGTAGTGTTTTCTTTAGATGGTAAGTCCCTTTGGTGTGGACTTTGGTCTTTTTCACTTTGTAAACATGCACAAAAAAGATATATAACACAATAAAGGAAAGGGAAGAAGCCAAAATACATAATGTGACCTCTTTAATACAGACAAGAACCTCTGACAAATTCTGGGCTAGAATATACTTGATGTGTTTTGTTTTTGTTTTTTTACATCCAGTGGTACTATGGTACGAATAGGAAAACACAGTGCTTATGGCAAATTAATTATGCTTAAAATATAGTTAGGGTGAGGCATATAAAACACAAAAATGCATTACATTAATTGCAGGTCACTGATGAGATGCACACTCTGGTCTCACAAATGAAAGTCTGAACATCCACAAGCCCAACTTCAACATCTTTACCTTACGTATTGTTACCTAGATACTGTTAAGAGAACTACAAGGATAGTTAGTACTTAACCTTGAGTTTGGATGTAAATTGTGAGATGTAGAATCATCCAATATGGACACCATTCCAAGAGATACTCGGCTGGACTGTGAGTGTGAATGTTGATCCATCAACCCTGTCATAGACTGACATACTAGGTGCCCAGTAGGGTGGCAGATGGGCTATCTTACCTGTACAAGCAGTGTTGTTGTAGTAGCAGCAGTAACAGCCTTGCAACATTGGGTGTTGAAAGTCAGACCCTGAAATGGTTCCCCTGTGTATATCACAGCAACATTTAGTTATTTTACTGCTTGGTTTCTATCTGTTTTGTTATCTATCAAAACTGAATAGACAAAGTTATGCAAAGGCATTATTCAAAATATTTTTGCAATTTATCTAGAAACAAAGTTTTTTTCTTGCAATTTGCATACAGCTCAGCTCTCCCACTGGACATTACTATTGAAGCTCATAAAACTGTCTGTGCCTGTAAGATTGTTTCTTGAATTGATTATCAAGATGGTGTTCATGAGAATGCATAGTCAAATTTCCAAGGAATTATGCTGTTAAGCTGGACAACAACGTAATTCTGGCTGTTTTGACCGAGTGGTTTTTAGCTTGCCTAGTTAATAACAAGTGTGGGTAAAACCATGTGATTGATCTATCATACTTGAGCTCAACTGCTTCTACTGTCATCAGTAGAAACAGTGGATGTACTGTTGGAGATCATTTTGATAGCTTGGATGGTTTTCTTGGCTGGTATTTTCTTCAAAATCTATTACCCATTTGGTGGAGGCAGACAAGTAGAACAAGGACAGGAGGAAGGCTTGAGTGAGTCAGACACCCAAGGCTTTTGCCATAACTAGTTAAAACAGGCTATGTTGTTTGTTTCAAGATGCATAATCTGTGAAAAAAGCTAACACATTTCATTTAATAGACACTTATCTTGAGAGCCAATATGAATGCAATCATTTTTAGCCTGTCAGCCCCAGTGGGAAGCAAACCCTTGCTTCTAACTGAATTACACAAAACTAAAAGCACTGTGTTTTGAACTACAAGTCGACCCCCTGCTTTGAGAGGTGCCTCTTAAGGGTTTGTTGATTTGTTGTTGCTTTTCTTCCCGGACCAAAGAAAACGAACTATTGGAGGAGACACATGCCTTTCACCCAAGACAACTAATTGCAAAGTTCATTAAAGGTCTGTGAGTAATGTGGAGACATTAACATAGGCTTTTGTTTGTTTTCGTTTAAACAGTATTAGATGAATGGCTGGAGACAAAACATTAATGTGGACATTTGATGCAACCTGTGAAAAAGATCTTTTCTGGCTTTTCACAACCTCATTGCATAGTATGAAACCCAATTTGAGAGAGCCCGATTTCAAAGAGATTGAAGAATAATGTTTATATCGGAGGCAAATGGCAAAATAGTAAACAATTCATAAATGATCTAAGTTATCCCCATACAGAGCAGATGGCAGTCAAGAGGTAGTTTCTGAGTTATATCAGGATACTCATCAATTTAGGAAATGTTTAACAGACTGCCATATTCCTGTGCTCATTCAGTCTCTAGGTTAAATGCTAAGATTTGGGATATGATAGTGTGACCGGGTTCAGTTCTACACCTGTTACACAGGTCGACATTTGTTCTCTGTGCCCTTATGAGGGAGAGATAGAGTACATGTTGTGCTCTGTTTGAAGGGCAAAAATCATCAGCATGCACAGCATAAGATATGTGTGCCGGGATTTAGTTTTCTGCCTTCATTACACCCCTAACCTTGACCTTAACTCTTCATATTTCTTTCAACAATTTCCAAACTTTTGAAGCTTTGACCTTTGTAAATATTCATAAATAAAATAAAATACTTGAACGGCACAGAGAGTTGTGGGGGAGTTCGGGTAAAAATAAGTTTGGGGGCAGTGTGCTGTGAGGCAAGGTTGTGCTGCGCTTGTTGTTAAACTTCGAGCCTCGACAGACAGAAGTGTGTGTCTGTGTGAACACTGTTTGCCTTGAGTTTCTGCGCTGCTGTATTATCTCTGCATGTTGGATAGGAGAGGTCACCGCTGTAGGCTAAGCTTTGCTATTCCATGTGAAGAGGCTGCTTGTTGTGGACCCCAGCTTGCTCCTCTAATGAACTCTTTCACCTGCTACAGCCTTCCCTCTGTTGTCAGGAGCTGACGGCCAAACTAGACCAGAACAGCATGGTGTGGTATAAAACTGCATTGAGTCAGTAATCAGCCACAGAGGCAGCAGCAGCAGCAGTGTTTTTCTGTGATGTATTTTTGTTGCATGTTATGACCCTCTCAACAGAGATATGCTATATTTTTTTTCAACTGTAACTGTCCTCACTAGAAAAACAACTGAATTGCTTGTTCAAAGGCTTGAAATGACCTGTGTTTATGTTTTCCTCACAAGCGGCCTCTTGCGGTTTTTCGAATGAGTGTCCTCTCCCTGTAGCAAAGGCAGAAGTAGCGTGGTATTGTTTTAAAACTACAAACCCCTCTCAGGAGGAGGTCAGGGGGCTTTTTGGGCGTTCAAAGTGTGCAACTTCAACACTAGAGCCTGTGTTCACATCCTGTTTCCTATCTAAAGTCAACAATGGTTTCTTTTAATCATGAAGAAGGTGTTTCCTTAACCTTAACAAAGTTGTTTTACTTACCCAAACTTGTGTTAAAAGATCAGGCCAGCGATATTCTCTTTTTTGTTATTGTCAACAAATGAAAAACAACCAAAGCCAATAGTATCTCAGTCCATCTCTCAGTACTTTCCTACGTCCCCAGCCTGTCTGTGGCTGTTGTTCCGACTGAAACTTTAACATATTTTAAAAAAAAAAGTTTAAATCATTTGCTAAAACAGCTGGGCACTGTAGTTAGTATGTTACTCAAATAGGAGTAAATTGTGAATTTGTTGGGAACTATTTATAGGCACAAATCTGGTGTTTTATTGAGTATTTATGGCAGCAGTATCATGAATGTGATTACCCATGTTCTTTGAAATAAGGGAACATGCAACAGTGCGGCTCATTTGTGTTTTTGGACAACAATGAGCTCTATGACACAGACGAATTAGTGACAGTACATCAGTCTTTGGATACACAGACAGTACGTAGTAATAGGATCAACTCAGCACTGGTTTTGGTTGTGATGAAAGTCTGTTGGCAGGAGCCTGAAACTTACTGAAGTTGTGCAATGCATTATATTAAACAGAAGTCTTTGTTGTTGTTTTTTAATCAAAGTTTAATTTATTTATGGGGCAATTCAATGTAGAATTTTTAAATCAATCTGAATTAACCAAAATGCAACTTTGACAAAACAACACATTATCCTTCTCAAAGCGTCACATGTGGATGCTTGGTCAAGCATGGTCGGGTTAAAAACAATAAATATACAACATCCGGTCAAGTTAGCAATAATAAATATGTAACGTCCAGTTAGACTTTCAAAATAAAATGTGGTTAACGTGAAACGCTTGCAGGTTATGCAGGTTATGCATGTTACGTAGCTTAACTTAAGTTAAAAAGAAGTCAGATTTGACACTTGGTTTAACATGAGAAACCTGTTCTGGTTAAAAGTCCGATGTTTGACCTATCCTCCCCAACCACGTCCCAGCAAGTTCTTTGTCCCTCTTTATATTATGTTAAATTGACCTGACACATAGGGCTTTTAGCATTGAGAAATGGCACCCAGTGCGTTAAAAACTTCAAATGTGACAACTTGGGAGTGCGAACAGGTTGGGCAAAATGTAATGCCTTTCTCACTCTGTTAGACCTGACCTTTTACAACAGAGAAATTACTTGGTCTCTCATGCCATCAAACTGTTAAATGCTTATGGTGAGTCAGCTGATGATCAGTCTTCCATATAAAAACTGATGAGAGACAATGGTGATGTTATTTTAACTACTGATTACTACTACTGGTTTGATTATGATGACTGGATTTACTCCAGGTTTTGTCACTTTGAAAGCTTATGCGGTGTTTTTTACATGTTTTTATATGTTTCGTGTGCTCATTCTGTTTTGCAAGGATGTTTCAGGAGACTGCTTATTGATTTTTATACTGTAAAGAAATAAATGGTAATCAGTGGTTTACTGGAACAAAATACATCCACAAGCTGTATAACATCCATTTGTAAAATGTCAACAAATATGTCAAATACAATCTTTACATGGATTGTTTGTGAAGGCACAGAAAACAAGGTATTTGGACAAGTATGTTTAAGGACTTAAGGACAGGATGCAGTTAGCCTTATTCTGGATCAGTATGTCTCTGCAGTGACAGAATAAGTCCGTATTTTCTGTGGCTTTCTTCTCAGCCCTTTGGAAGCATACAATATTTACCACTGTCTAAAAATGAATGTTGAACTAAATAAGATTTCCCCATCAGTTGGCTACATCTGACAAATCAATGTGACTCAATAGGTGTCAATGAGGGGCCAAAACTCAATTCAACTTCTCAACCACCAAGGTTGTCTACCACATATCAATAGGTGTTAGTAGCTCTACATCAACTTTAATGAAGTCTATTCCTTTCTTTCCTCACACCTTTTAATCTTGTATTGACGTTTCTTGCCGGCCTTGTGATAACAGCTTATAAGTCACCTTTATGGGAGCAGCAAATAAACTGGTAACTACAGCTGTTGAAAGGCCATCACAGGCAACAGAGCTAGTAAAAATAAGAAATATGTAATAGGATTCTCTTTATTCCTGATAGAGGAGAACTACTTTACAGACAACTATTGAGAGAAAATTGAGGGGAGATTGGAATCGTTTTTGATGTCTTTCTTTCCCATCTTTGATGGAGGAGTTTTTTTTTTACTCGGCTCATTGTGAGTACATACAGTCTGGCTGTTTTTGATGGTTGGCAAGCAGGAACTGGGCTGGAATTGCAGGTGCAGCACAATACAGAACATCTGCATCTGTGTCTCAGTGGGAAAAAAACAGGCATTAAAACTGAAAAGCCAAAGCAAAATGGAACGGCATCTGTCCTCTGTGTTTAATGCGCGCCGACCCCTCTATTGTGATGTAGATAAGCGTCACCCCAGCAGCACCTCAGGTGATTAACCACACTGTGTTTGTGAAAGATTGTATAAACAAACAGGTGTCCTCAGCTCCCTCTGCAGCTCATTATAACTCTGCTCATTTTGTTTTGGTTTATTTCATTGCATCTTTATCAATTGTACAGTGACTATTTTGAAGGAGCAGCACGTCTGCTTTGTGACTATGCATGTGTGTGTATTATGTGTATTGTGTGCGTGTGTGTGCGCACCGGCGTGTTAGAGTACTAGTGCGCATATGGTCTGCACAGAGAGTTCCCAGCTTATTGGGGGCTCTTTGCTAGTCTCTAATGGGGTATGGAGAGAACAGCTCTACATCTCCTCTCTGTAAAATGTGACTCAGCCAGACAGACCACGTTAACTAATGGCAGGTGAGAGATTGAAATGCTTCATGAAAAGGACAAAAACATGACACTCCTCTGTGCTAATGTCAGCTTTTAACATATACCACACAAAAGATGGCTGGCAAGAGAAATGATACGGAAGACAAGAACACAATGAGGTCTAATGTGTCTCATAACTGAACTCAGGCAGAACAGAGTAGGGGAGAGCGGGGTGATTTGAGCCGGTGGGGAAGTTAAGCCACCCCTTGTTTCTCGGCAGCTATAGACAAAATTGGTCATGTGACCACACATTTTTGAAGAGTCATCCATTTTACTCACCCTGTGATGAAGAGAGGCCCATGGAATAAGCAATAAGCATGTTTAAGTTCAAAAAACTGTTCAAGGAGTCCTGATTCTTGTGTCTAAACAATTACAGACAGGTTTGAGAAAATCTTACGCATCTGTTAGTGCTTACAGTTACAACATGAGGCTATACTGCATGATCTTACCCTTAAACTGCTGGATGACACAAGTTTGTTAAAATGGCAGGGATGGGGTTATTTGAGCCAAAAGACCTGGGGGAAGTTGAGCCAGATATTTTGCTGTAATTTTAAATTGCATTCTTATGTATCACTGAAATGATGTGACATTATGCATTTTAGGCCAGAAACCATCATGTCATGCTTCTATAAATGGAAGACAGAGAGATTTCAACTCCTATTGTGATTTTGGACAGAGTAGTAGGAGAGGTACAAAAATATGAGGTTCAACTTACCCCTCATATGGGACAAGTTGAGCCAAGAGTCCACTTTTTTTTTTGGAAAGCCATATTTTGAAAACCGTTTATATTAGATCCAAATTGATTATTCCCAAGGATGCACCACATCCTAAAATATATGTACATATTTTAGTTGGAGAATACTGTCAGGTCCTCACTTTAAAGACAACTCACGTAAAAACTGGCTCAACTCACCCCGCTCTCCCCTATTGTCAAGTAACCAAGAAAGGGTGTTACTGGAGCTGCGGCAGATGCATCCGTGCATGTTTGTGTATTGTATGTGCACATGCTCGCCTCGGAGCTTTGGTGCAAGTTGTAGAGTGGGTGGCTTTGCAGCAGGCTGCAAAACCTCTGCATCAGCATCTTCTCTCTAGCGACCAATT